>WEKW01020309.1:49847-91498 GCA_013389905.1 Sula dactylatra | reverse complement strand
TCTGAATGCCCAGGCTTGGCAAGTTACAGGCTTGACTTTCAGAAGTAAAACTATATACTTCTTTAAATCTCAATGCCCTTATAATCACATACTAGGTTTCCAGCAAACATCCAGTGATTAAAGATGACAAAATTAGAAACCTTTATAAAAGAAAAATTACAATCAGTGCAAAATGGTTTTGGCTCCAATTTCCTCTAATTGTGGAGTTTGAATTTTCACATATCACAAGAAAATTTTGTCCAGGAATTTGTCACTGCTGGTTACCAAGCCAAATTTAACAAGCTATCACTAAAAAGGGATTCTGAAATACTGCATCCAGGTATTTTATTGCAATTTGCTCATTCATTGAAATGAAAACATTTTGCTGAGGCATTTTCAATGTCAATTTTTTTTTTAAACTGATGTCAGACAGGTTCCCAATGGAAACCTCAGTCTGGGACAGACAACATACCCTGCTCCCAGGAAACCTCAGAGGAGCTCTGTTTTTTGGAAAGTTCCCACAGGTTTTGTAGGAAGCTAACTTTCAAAAACCTTCCAGAATATGGATTTACTGTTCTCCACTCAGTTCTTTTATTAGAAATAAGTGTGTGTGAAATAAGTGTGGGTGGGAAGGTGAAGGGGAAAAAGGGAAGGAACTAAAAAAGGCCATATGCTGTAATGCTTTTTGATCTTTTCGTGCTTGGAGGGGTGACAGATGAGGTTGGGGAAATCTGAGTGCACCAGTCATTTCCATGCACTTCAGTAATTGTTCTAAAGCTGATTCTAGTGATCTTAACATGTCATAAGAAATACCCATCTAAAAATCTTTTTTCAAAGATATGGTTACCCTCATACAGAGCTAAGAAAGAATTAAATAATCTCTTTACTTTTCAAGATGAGTCACTACTTCACAGGGGTCTTGCACAAAAGATAGTCATTGGAGATACTATAGATTGGTTGGAGCTTTCCCTGTTGTCTCCTAAGGCCCAAAAAGCATATTTGGACCACTCTGTATCTCTTTGGTACTTCTAATACATGATACTGAACAGAACTGCAGACTTCACAGGCTGCTCAACTTTCAATAGCAATGATACTACCACAAAGTGAGTTACACCTTCAGCTGGAATAAAGATTACCCATGGATTCAGTCCTTAAAGCAATGAATGTTATCTTAAGAACTATTTTCTATAAGGCCCTTATCCTCCTGGTTACACCTATGTGGCTAGAAAACATGTAGAGCCCTGCAAAAGTCACTAGAGAGAAGGCATCCACAGAAAATTTTTGAAGGACGAAGCCTGTATAAATAGAGCTTTCTCCCACACTGTAGACAACTAAGAAATCCTGTTTGTTATAAAACTTCACCAGCTCCTCTCCTATGATTACATGTTGTTTATAGAGCTCTGAGTTGCCTATACTGTTACACATTTTCTATTTGATGAGATTTGGAAGCATAGTTTTTCCTTTTCCAGAAGGCACACCAGATAAACTTTAAGCTCGTACCCAGTTTCAAAGGAAAAATATTTGTCCTACACAAAGCCTCCATTCAGAGTCCCTGTTTTTACTACAGTAAGAAAAATAACTGTGCCCTGGATAATTTGTTCATGTATGCCAATAAAAGCACATTGGATTAGAGCCAGCACTTCTAGCAAGCACCCAAAGACTCCTGAACTCCTATGGAAAGCAGAACTCTTTTTTCTGTACTTACACTTTGTCTATTCACCATTGCCAGTACTTATAATTTGTTTTCATTACATATGTCTTTATATTACTGTAAGAAGCAACTAAAAGAGGAAAATAAGAATAAAGAATAAAAGCAGAGCTTTTAAAGAAGCCCTGTTGTCAGAAAAGCTTCCAGATATCTATAGGCAATGTTTAAAATGTTAAGCATGTACCCTTTTGAATAGCACTCTAATTAAAAATTATAAAAGACATGAAAGTATATTCATGTTTTACAGGTATAAAGAATTAAGAAACATACTGACATAGATACTTAGGTACCTATGCTTTCTTGTAGGACTCTGAACAAGCTACTTGCTGCCTAACCTAGGGCAGGTCTGTGGCAGAGCCAGGGTATAAAAGAACCTGTAGAAAATTCTTGGGAAGTTATTCAGATCACAGTGGGATTTACCGTGCATATGTGCTTCCCCAAAAACCAATGTTTTTCTGAACAGTTGCCCAAACAATCACAAAAAATGGGGCTGAAAAGGAAAGAAGACATCTCCCACCCTTAAGGCAGGAGCAACAGTGCCAAGGTACTTCCCAAAAGGTAGTACTTCCCAACCTCTTCCTTGGGCCACTAGTGAGAGAGGCTGAAAACCAAGCCTTGGGAAGCCTGGGGGCTCATTATCATTATTCTGAAAAAGTTTTTCTCAATAAATAATCTATATCCTTGTTGCAATTTAAACTCTCTTGATACTGTTTCTATCCACAGCATACCCAAGAAATACATTAGATTCTTAATTTTAGAAAAAGAAAAAAAAAAAGGTAACAACGACACACATCCAGTGTTAAAATGGGCTTATAAAAATATCCTGTTCCTCAGGCTTGTTTGATAAAGCTAGTTGGCTTACTGCTACCTCCTCTCTCTTTTGTAACTTATCATTCATATCAACACTGCAGTAGGCCTACAAGGATGTCGTCTCATGCATATCATCTCGTATGTTTTTCCAGCTAAGCAATCCAAAGTAAGCAGATGTCAACTTCTATTTTCCCATAGGAGCCCACAAGGCAAGTTTCAGGGGAAAAAATATTACAGTTACTTCATCTATATATTATCTTTCATTATCTCAGTGTTTTTCTGAACCGTATCCCCTTGCTTATTCAACTTTGTATAACCTCTTTTCTTTCCTCATATTGTTTAATTCAGCCTTATGCTTTTCTCCTCCTTTTCCTTTTGTCATGCACATCTACAGCAGACTTTCTGAAACAAAGTAATTCAAGAAAAAAATAATCCAACTTCAGCCTCAGAAATAGTTCCTGATGTTGTCCAAAGCCTTTAAGACAGGGACTCAGCTTGCCATCTGCACTGTGACCGTCCTTCATCTCCTGTCTGATTGGGTTTCATCTCCTGTCTGATTGGGTTGGATGACCACTGAGAAAATTAACACTGACAGTTGTAAACATTGTCTTTCCCAGTAAAGGTAGCAAAAGCATTAGAGGTAGGGTTTCTTTTGTGAACGGATGTCGTAATTTATGTTTCCCAGCTATTGCATTAAGCTTTCAGCAAACTCACAGTCACTCACAGATACATTTAGGTGAAAAGGCAGAAGCAATTACTACTCTAATTGCCTATACCCTCTTTCTACCTTTACAAGGATGCAAAAAGGTGACATAAAAATCTCAGCTTCTCTCTGGCAGCCAGTTTGAAATCCAGTGCAGAAGAGTGAGCTGCAGTTTATTGGGACAGCAGGAAGGTTGCCAGATGCCCCATCTTTATCCATCCACAAACAGCTTAGGTAGTCCCCAGGCTACCCACACTGGGGTCACATTCTAAAAATTCTCACCACAAACCAAGGAAGTAGCTCTTAAGAGACTCCCTACCCCAAACTGGTACTTTGTGAAAAGCCTGCTGAACAGGGGTCTGCTATCATGTTCCTCAGCCACTTTCTTATGCTCCAAGAAACAGACCAAAATGGCTTTTTAAATCTTCTGTTCTCTCCAGACTTGCCTTTACCCCAACATCAGCTATCCATGTTACTTCACCAACCTGCTAACCCAGTTTTATTGCAAAAAGAGGCCACAACACGATGGGAAACCTACAGAGTGCAGTCAGCAGCACAGACCAGCAAGGATTTTGCATCAGAGGTGCCATTGCTGCTGCTGCTGCAGTCTGCAGCTGGACACCGTCTGCCAGGCAGGAACAAAGAAACAGCACCTGGTGTTACTGAATCTCCTCCAGCCTGGTCTGAAACACTATATTTTGTCCCATTTCCACAAGCAAGTTGGAGAGATGCAGCCTACTGCTCGAGTAAGATGAGCCTCCCTGGTCTGTGTGCCAATCGCCCACCCCACAGCAAAATGGCCCTGGGGCTTCAGCTGCTCAGGGGCAGCGAGGACTTGGGCAGACCATGCGTCACACCTCGAGCTGGTATTTCAGCAGCAATCCACCTCGTACCATGCTCAGCACACGCGGTTCCGCCCTACAGATCTGTTCTTGTAAATACCCAAGTAACAACTGGTGCTGGTCTGTAAAAACCTTTCCCAAGGCAGAGCTACCCCACCTCTCAGCACCATACTTCTTTTCTCCTGACCTCCCTTACTATGGCTGCAAGACCCAGGTTCCCCACGCAGCCACCCCGGTATGGGCCTGGCTCCACATCCCACTGAGCCTCCTTATCCAGAAATGACCCTGCGGGCCACCCACCTCACCCACCCCGGAGACATCGCGGCTATTTCCCTCACCAGCCATGCAGGAGGGCTGGTGGGAGTGAAGCCATTAATTGGGGTGTTGCATTGTGAGGCGGGAACAGAGAGGTCACCAAATCATTCACTGCCCATGCGTAACAAGGTCAATACTCGTAGCCAAAGGCATCAGCACAATTAATATCTAGCCAAGCTGGCCAAGCCAGCTACCTCCGTGTCCTTTGTCGAAGGGAAAACAGCATGGCTGGAGTCCAGAGCACCGAAGGTGATATTTAGGCAAAATACATATCCAGAAAAATTTGCTTCCTTTGTCATTATTCAGCTTTGTGACTCAGTTCTTCTGAGCGTATGTAAATCTCAGCCAGTGCCAGCCTCTCAGGTGATGTCAACTGGAAATATACACACACCTATTTTCTCTAAAAGAAGTTAGAAAAACAGAATGAGATCACAAGGATTACAGAAATTAGAAAGGGAGAAGGCCATTGGATTCAGCCCTTTTCCTGCTACAAGACCATTCTCCTGGGCATGAGCTTTCCAGTTTTAGTGCTGGAGCCCCACCTCTTGAAAATCTTACACCCAAAGGAAAAAAAAATGCAGATGAGACACAAAAGAGTCCTTCTGCAAGCAGAAATGTAGTGCTGAGAGCACGACTGTGCTGCCCTTCCCCTCCTGCCATGCTTGCACGGCACGCTTGCTCCTGTCACCCAGGAGTTCCTCTTGTACCTTAGGAGGGGCCCTCGGTTTGGATTCCCACAACTGGCTGAAGGAAAGGTACACCAGGTTTCAGCTGACAGCCTTGAGACTTGCTAAAACCCAGGCTCATTTGGAGAAAATACTGACACCTTATTATCCAGGGATGGGGAGAAAGCTCACACTCTTGTAGACTCAAATAAGGGCACTTGCAGCCAATAGTCTCAAAGTCCCTTAATTTCTGAAAGATCAAGTCCTGTTGCCCCCATCTTCCTCATTGCCTCTTTTCCCAGGGAAGAGCATGTATAGCTCAGTTTAGAAATAGTCCCCAGAATATTTATATGCTTCTGCAAGGAACATGAGAAAATCATAGATTTTGGGGAGGGAGGGGATCCATTATTCTACAAACAGGGAAATCCCAACAGATGTCCTAACATCTTTTCCTGCTGCCCAGATCAACTGGCGAGCACCAGGGGCTCCTGTGTAGTTCACTCCTGCCAAGTTTTAGTATTGCTTAGCAGATGGCTACTTCTCACTGTGCACAGGGCTTTCCCCTCCCCGGCACTGAGTGGTTTCACATCAGCTAGAAGCACAGGCACCAGTTTGGCAGGCTTCGCAACCAGCTCCCTTCACACCTGCACCATCAACAGCATGGCCCCACTCTCTTGCTCAGGCTTGGTGCAATCTGGAAGCTGAGGAGATGCTAAGCATCCACTTTCTTTTTAATCATGAGCAGAAGCAGCATCGCAGCCCTAATGCAGATGATCAGATGGCTCTGGCACGTGACAAGAAGGACAAAGCGCTCTGGTAACACAAAAACAGCGGCAGCGATGGCTCTCCTTCAAAATTTCAGCCATACACTGCACAGCATCCTCATTCCCGGTAATGAAGTCTAGCACACTGAACTGCAGCAGATGACACTTGCTTTGAACGGTTAACAAACAAGTCTTTAACCACTGTAAATTGTCCTTAGTACACAAGATAGTAAGGCGGCTCTAATGAGGGAGGAGATGATACTCTCTTGAACTTGCTCTTGAAATGGAAATACGTAAAATGTGATGTTGTGTAATTTGCACTTCCCTAATATTAGGCTGTTCTTATCTAATGTGCCTCTCCTTCTCATGTTTTAGTGCACTCCAAGGGGATATTATCCAAGAGGATAATACACATGATGCAGAAAACTAGCCGCATGCAATATAAAAACTAATGCCAAACTGACCACAAATGCTTTTCCGGAGCTGATTTCCAAAAATGTCCAAGCGGAGGCAAGGAATGGAAGAAATCTCTCACTTCTGACTCACACTGTTGGCCTGAACACAGGGTGGTTCATTACTCAGAAACAGCATTTGGACGCGCCCCCTCCCCAGAAAGGGAGTGATGCAAAGGGAGGAGGAAGCATCCACAGGTCCAGATTTGTGGAAGAGAAAAGATTGCACAAAACTTGAGGAATTTGGGATACATTTCAAGCCACAAGAGTAATAAAAGGAAATTTTAAGGAGCATAATGGGTTTCTTTGTTTATTTTTTAATTACCTAGAGAGAACTGTATCTCTACAACATCATATATTTTGCCTACTGTCCACATCCCACAGAGTGAGTCAGCTGTGTTGCTCTCTCCCAAGCCTAAAAATAAGGTCAGGGGGAAAACCTTGCTTCCACTTTATTTTTCATTCTTTTTTGAACAGAAGAAAACTCTAAAAGAGCATTATAAGGTACAAACCAGCCTCTTTCCAAATGAAAGCTAGTTATCCAATTTTTTTTCCTTTCCAGAGAGTTTTAGGGGAAGGGGGTGAAAGAACCATAGATCAGCCAGTTGCTCAGCTTCCATTTGTCTTTTTTAAATACCGATTTTGAAAAAGATTCAGATTTTATGAGAATCAAGGCAATCACATGCACCAAGATGATTCTCAGAAGAAAAACATGGCGTGAGCAATATTTGTGTGCACAGTAGCGCAATCAGCTGGACACTTTTGTCATCTTTAACACTCACATCCAAATGCCTCAGTAAATAATTTATTTCACCACAATATGCTCCCAGGATTAAATCGCACACTGTGCAATTTGAGCGTTGCTGTTCACAGATCAGTCTGCTCAGAACACCCAAAATATTAGCCTTGCCTCATTAAAAAGCCTAAACCAGGAGAGACAACTGGCACTCTTTGAATACTCCAAACTTTAAAAAAAGGTTTTAGAAAGGAAATATACTCTTCTCGGAAATTTACGGTCCTCCACTTTCATCAGCTACTCTTGAAAAAATGCACTCTCCCACGTGTCCTCCCCACCCCCTTTGGCTATGAAGGAAAAAATATCTCAATTTTCAGTATCAGGTTGGTCAAGAACAAAACTCAGATGCCCTAACTTCATAGTTTTGATAGATTTTCAGAATAAAATCAGGAATCAATGAGCTTGAGCCCCTGCTCCTACTTTAAATTGTTAGGCCAAGTTGGACGTGAAGCTTGGCTGTTCTGCAGTTATATCAGTCAAAAAAACCAAGAAAACAAACCCTACGCACAGCACTTTGTATTATGTACATAAAAAAGGTGTGCTTAGCATTTAATTTTTATTTGTTTGTTTTGACCACCTCACATAACCACAGTCCCTGGGAAAGGAACTAGAAGTTAACTGTTAAAAGATTACAACTAGAAACAGCCTGGGTTGAATGAGGGTTCTACAGAGATAAAGCTTAATTATTTACAGTTTAGTTCCTGAGAGACTAGGTCTCAAGGTCATTTATTACCAAGAATGAATATAAATCACTGGTTTCTATTTTTGTAGTGCAATCACCAGCACTCAATAAGAGCTATAAGGTGAGTAGGAGGAGATATCCATCCATAAAGAATACCATGGGATGGACTTTATGAGCGAGAAAAATGACAGAGGATAAATACATCTGCTTAAAAAGGGGAGATGTGTTCCAGAACAAGAAGAATTGACATAAGTGGTCAGCCTCTTCACTGAATATTCAAATGAGAGAAGTTATTCAGAACATGCCAGAAGCTCTCCAAGTGAACCGTGAAAGCTCCCTGGAGCAGCAGGAGCTGACGCTCGAGCCCATGCTGGGGAAGCTGGAGCCACTCTGCTAACCCCTGTGCCCACAGGACGTGCCACACACTGGCATCGGAAAGCCGGCCAACACTGCACGGATCACACCATCAGCTGGATGACGCTGGCTGTGAACCCATGTAGCCAGCCCCACCTAGGCAGCTGTCCTCCGCTGCAGGATCCTCTCCCAAAGCGCCAGCGCGGATGCCTTTCGCTGGGACAAGTGCCGGGGAGATGCCAGTAGGCTACAGAGGCAGGAGCAGCATGAGCAGCAGGAATGGGCTCCTGCCACTGCGCAGGCACACGCTGGGGAGGAACAGGAAAAGCACACACCCTGTGAGCCAAGCAAGTACAAAGATTTCAAAAACAATACACCTGGGGGCAGGCACAGCAAAATTGGCTGGCATCAGCATTTAAAACAACAAAACAATCCCCAAGACAGCAGGGATCTTGGGTGTGGCCAGAGGGTGCACCCAGTAGTGCAGAAGGACCTTCGTGCCACAATCCCCCAGTGACAAGGGAATACTTAAACTGTGGATTATAGTCTACGGGCTTAGACTAGATGTCATCCCAGATGACTCTGTATTTGTAACTTTATTGCAGCAACCCTCATGGCCCCAAAGGTATCTCCCACTCCACATAGGAACAGATTATTTCTCCCCACTTTGTTGTAGTCAGCAAAAAAAAAAAAAAAAAAAAAAAAAAAAAAAAAAAGAAAAGAAAGAAAAAGAAAGAAAAGAGAATTATGATGGGAACAATGATGAACATAGTAGTAAGTAAGGCATAGTTCAGGGCAATATCTGAACTCTCCACAGCATGGCTTGCGTGAACAGCCCGCATCACAAAGGACAGCACCCTCACATGCTCGCCAGGGTGATGGTGGCTTGGATAACTTGCAAAGAGGATCCAGAAAAAAATCCAGGTGATTTGGGTGTGTCTAACTTTGTAATACAGGTATTAATCATACAAGCCAAAAAAAGCACAATTTTCAGTACCTGCCTTCTGAAAATAAAGGTAGCTTCAGGTAACAAAGGTTGAATATCACAACGTATAAAAACATGCACTTAAGCCCTATGTTGATTTGACTTCCAAGGAGATATTTGTACCATTTCACATTTGTATTTATTGTTCAAGTTCCAATATGATTATTCTCCTACTTCAAGTAAGTAATGCACTAATAGTTATGTACATTGGACCACAAATCACCACTTGTAGAATAAACATATTAGGAGGGTACATATCATTACAGCCAAGCAATGGTGTTTATACTTTTTGATGATAGCAGTAGCAAAACAAATGCTTAGTTAAACGAGGAATGAAAGTTCAATGATTCTATAACGTAACAAGTCAACTGCAAAAGGAATATACACAAATGTATCTGTAAGACAATACATTATTGTAGAAAGTTTTATTCTGGTGAATAAGTGAGATCACTCTGTTGTTACTGAGTTGTTTTTAAATGGGCATAAAGGAATACAAGTGTGTTAAATGACCTATCAGAGGTGACAAAAAGCTACAAGTTAATCTTCCTTTTATACCTGGATTCCCCCCCTAAACACACACATATTACTTGTGTACCCTTAGCAGTAAACATTTAATGGCTAGCTCTCTTTTAAGGAGAGTTAAGAATAAGAATTTTAAACAAAATTCATTCCAAATATATACAAAGACCTTTATTTCTATGAGCTATCAATCAGACAGTGGCTTACCAAGATCCTTTGAATACCAGCCTATGTAAATATATTGAGTTGCAAGAAAGAAATACATACTCAACTCCTATCTTTTAGCCCCCGAGTCACCTATTGTTTCCTGATTCTGTGCTACGCTCACCAGTTCTTTGGCCTGTAGCATCTACTCCTTAGCTGTACTACATTTAAATCGCTGTATAAATTGCAGAATAATTTAGTTTGGGAGTGACCTCTGGAGGTCATCTAGTGCCAACCTGCTGATCAAAACAAGGCTAACTTTTAAGTTAGACTGAGATATGATCTCCGAGTTGTGTACAATAATCACAATGACTCCTCAAGCCACCAGATAGTCAGCAAGGGATAAACAAACTGCTCCTGACCACCAGCAAAATAAACTCTCCCATTTTGGTCCCATGCTTACGTCCTGTTACATCTGAATGGGATCAAGAACAGAAGTAAATTTCCTGGCAAGAGCATAGCTGCTGACCTGTGACTCAAATGCAGTTCAGCAGCATTTTAGGAAACTTGGTGTTGCAACAAGCTGGCTGAGGAGAAGGCTGCATAGCAAGGACAGAGAGCTGCAGGAGCCCAGAGGAAGAAGGTAGACAGCGTGGCGGGGGGAGGACCATGGGTGAAAGTCAACAAAGCATTTCTCTGGAGGACAGCAGCACGGCTCAGTTGGCTAAACACAGAGAGGTTCCTGCAAACCCATTTAGTATGGCTTGTGTGGTCCCTGGTGACCCAGAGATCCCACTTCATGAAGACATCTGTATTCGCAACAGCCTTGCTGCAGCTGTTTATACACTCCCCTTAACCGAGGCCTCACCATGGGGCCACAGGGAGGAGAGCGATTGAGTTACAACAAGCTCCGTCCTCTAGCATAGAGCAGAGAATGAACATTTACTATCTAGCACAGACAATTTGCGAGGCTGTAAATTGATATAATTGTTTGGGATTAGCATAATTCATATATATACTCATATATATCTAAATAAGAATTGTAGCGCCTCAATGTGCCTCAATGTGTTTGGCTTTGCCTCTTTGGACTTGGCATATACATTGAGGCTACAATAAGGAACTATGCCAAGTGCAACAGGCTGTACATTATTTAATGGTTTGACCATCCTACACTACAGTTTGTCATGATTCTCACATGCAGAAGCAAACCCTGTTAGCTTACAAGCTTGAAAATGGTCACTGAGGATAGTGTTGAAAGCAGCCTGTTTTAGAAAGTATGTCCAAAAGATAGGAACAAGTTTTGCTGTTCACACTCTGACCATACTGGAAAAGTCAATAACTGCTTCTTCACCAGCAACAAAAACGTTCTGAGCAAATTTCAGGTACTTTAACAAATCACAGTGCTTAAAACGACCCACTGCTCAAAATCTTTAGTGGCTGTAGCGGTTCCTGGCAAACTGAAAACATTCCTCCTTCCACACTTCCTCTCTGCAGTACAGCTGAATGACCCTGCTGGTGGGAGAAGGTCAGTGTAGATGAGAAAATAGTCTTTAAAACACTGTTTCACTATTTGATTTTAAGCACTAAATTCACATTTTGGAGACAAAGCCAACTATGTAAAAAACATTTAAGTCTTGCAGCTTAAAAGAAGATGCAGGGGTTCCAAGAACAAGAATTTGAGCCCCCCCCCCCCCAACAATACCTTCCTGCAAGTCAAAGAAGCAATAGCATGAATGACCTCAAAAACAAATTACTAAAAGAAAAAACAAAGCCAAAAACAAACCCTCCCAAAACAAACGAACAACACACAAAAGGAAATGGATGGGGCAGGGGGACACATACCCTTCACTTTGCCCTGTACATTGCAAACTAACATAAATCACTTCACTCTTTTGCAGGTCACTTTTAAGATTTGGTTTATTTGTATTTTTGCCCTTTCCCAGCCTCTTATGGTCTCCTGTCCTCCATGAATAAGCAAAAACTGTGAATAGTCCACAAGTGAGTTCAGACAGCTTCTCAATACTCTAGAGTAGCGACTTCCAAACTTTTGGGTAGTAAGGTCTTAGTATTTTTTACAGACAGGCATCCTTACCTTTATATTGATTGCTTTACCCTTAAAAGAAATAGTTTCAAACTAATTTTAAGCAAAAGTTTACTGTATGCCATACATGCCATCTAGACTCAGGGTATGTCTTAAAGCCAAGGTAAGAAGCTGGGCCAGAAGCCACAGAGTATACATTAAATAACATAAAAGAACAGTCACCCTAGAGACTGCAAGCCCAGTACTCAGCGTGGCTGCAGCAGCATCCCAGGAACCTCTGCTTCAGGGTGAACTGCATGAACTCAGCTCACCTAATTACTCTTGAACATGTTTCACCCTGTCTCCGCCCCCACACCTATCCTCTTGTTAAAACATTAGATATTTAGAAACAAGTAACAATTATTCTTTTTAACAATTAACATCAAATCCCAAACCTCTTGCAGCACTCAGACAAAATATTACTCTAATATAATTAATTCCATGTAGCTCCTCCTTCCCTCATAACTCATTGCTCATTTACAGCACGGTTGCATCTTCTCATATGCTTGCTAACAGTACCAGTATCCTTGTAGTTCTGGCCACAGACGAAATGATAAAAATAGAGTCAATAAAATCTGCATGTACAAAAGAAAAATAGCAAAGCTAGAAAAAAAAAAGGAGGATTTGAAAACCCTGCGCTGGTCTTGTGCTACACTCTAGCTTGCTTCACTTCTAGGCAGCTGACAGGTATTTTATCAACAGCTCTAGAGTGTTTGGTGATGACTTCAAGAAATATAAAGTTCCTTTGAATTTATCTGATAAATATTGAAATAATGGAGAAAATAAGGGAAATAACTTCTCTAAGCAGGTTTGAAGCACTTTTTCTCCTCAAATGGGTTTATACTTTTCTTCTATAAGAGTACTAATCTCCAAAACAAATAAAATAAATGCTTTGAGAGTAAAGGCAGCAGTGCTGGTCTGATAAATAGCAACATAAAAATAGCAGACCTGCCTCCAGTGTGCAGTCGGGAGTGATTGCTGCTGACTAGTGAGATAAATAAGGTTCTACTACTTTCATGCTCATTTGAAACAGTATATCAGCGCTATTGTTGTGCAGCAAACTGAATACTACTGATTTCTATATAAAGCTAAGTTCTTCATTACTTTTCAATCACATATCTGGACACTTTTTGCTGCGCCACTGAACAACAGGTAACAGGATACAGAGACAATGTCAGAGCATGCTTTGCTCTGCACAAACTTCATGATGTGAAAATGCTCAGGAAGGGAGATTGGCCTATGAGATTGGCAAATGGTTAATCCAGAGCCAAACAAAAATTTCAGCCTTGCAAGGCTGCTTTGAACAAGCACTTTACAGATTCAAGGACTGCAGTTTTTCTTCATAAATGCTACAGATGCAAGCAGGGAAAACTAGAGCAACAAATCACTAAGCAAGTGCATTGGTATAAAAGATATAACGCAGTTTTCACTGCCCAAGTTCAATGTCATGTGTGGGCTGCAGGTATAGTACACAGAATAAGAATACAACGTACATATATTATACATAAATACCAGCTCATCATCTCAATGAAGACTATAGACTAGAAAAAATACTTTAACTTATGATAGTACCAGAATCTGACTAAACTGTCTTTTACAGGACTGATTAGTAAGTGATTGAAAAGAAACAGGCCGTGCAAGTTCTCAGCATTCAAATTAGCAAGCTATCACTTCTCAGAAAATATCAAGAGAGAAAATGTATGCTTGAAAGTGAGGTTTTAAAATATTTTAGAATATATTTTGACAATACTTAGAATAAATAACTAGTAATAGTGCCTGCTCTTTGAAACCTTGAAGTCTGAGAGATAAGGAAGCCTCTGAAAGAAAAAATAGATAGGAAAACAAGAAGCCTGCCTTCCAGAGCCTCCCAGGACACACAGACAAAATACATCACCATTATTTTCTTACTGTTATCTGACTTGAAGGTCCCGAAAGCCAACTATTTCACTTAAATCAAATATAACATACATCATATTTCCATCTGGAAGTGCCTCTATCTTTAGCAACATCTCAGTAAAAAGTCAGCGTTGCTGTTGTGTATCACAGTGCCTTTTTCAGAAAGTCCACCCAAAAATAATTATATCAAGCCTGAAATTTCTTATAAAGCCAAGCAGTATTTTACTCTTAAGCTAAGAAGGTCTGCTACATTAGTTTTCTCTTTTTTTTTATATTGGTGTCCTTTAAAAAAGAAAAAGCCTCATTGAAGTAGTAGCAGAGACATCAATAAACTCCACTGTTCATCTTAATGAACAGACACAATGACTGAATTAGTAGGCGATACCTCTTCTAAAAAAAGCCTTATTAAAAACACTTGTTTTGTGCCAGTAATGATGGATGTGCTTGTGATATGTCAGATCCATTTCATTTCATGCCACCAAAAAAAGAAAAAAAAAAATCAAAAATTTAAGGCAGAGAACAGAAACAGAGCCACTAAAAGTTTCATGTTGTTATTGACAGTCAGAGCTTTCCATTCCTTCCATATTTCAGAGGATGTTTGCGGTGGTGCAGCCCCCCGGGCCACTCAGATCCCAGGATAAGCCCTATTGTGCTGATATCTTGGTCATAACAACTTGGGCATCAGGCAGTCTCTGCCCACACCTGGGCCATCTGCTCCCGGCATTGTGTATCAGAATGATTCAGGATGAATTGGAGCCAAAATGTAAAATACTGACCAAAGCCAATCACCTCAAGATCGTGTAACTCACGATCCAAGAGGGAGACCTTTTTGAGCTCTCCGCGACTGCAGCGGACTGTGTGACCCAGTATCTCCCCCTGAGCTGGGGTGCCTCTCGGGAGATTTCACAAGGGCTGAAGGATCGTCCATTGACAATTTCGCGAGGACTCAAAGGCCCGACTTCACGAGGTTCACCAACTGTCCGTTGATTCATGTCAGCACATGAAAGTGAGTAATTCATGAAACTCTTGAAAAGGGAAATTTTAATCACAGGTTAACCTCTGTACGTGTACGTGCAATTTGGCTATATATACATATATATTATCCCTATTCACATAAACCATCGACCAAGTCTGAGACTAAGATTGGACCTAGCTGCACCTGGACTCCTCTCTGAAAGGAGTTTAGAAAGCAAGGGGGTCTATTCTGAACCTCGTGACTCAACGGGAGGGTCCTCCTTACCCCCTGCTCCACAATCCCTCTGTGAATCGTTCTGAATCGAGTGTAACTGAATTTTCCTTTGCACTTCTTCCACGTAAGTAATAGAGTGAACCTTGCCATTCTCAAATCTTTAACTAAGTTGCTATGATGATTATAACAAATTCCATCGAATTGCTGTTTTAAATTGGCCAATGCTTAAGTGCTGTTAAGAATTATACAACCTAATACTTTGATCTATCTTAAATTGCTAACCAAAGCCGTGTAACAAATCATATTTGCAACAAATTGGTGTATTTGGCAGGAACCACAAATCTGTATTTGCGACAACGGTTGACATCAAGAAAATATTTTCCTTACATTGAAAGAGTCTTAAAATGGTGCCAAAGAAGATTAGAGGAACTCACTCTCTTTTTTGTTGCATCTTTAGGTCAGACACTTCAAATAGAGTTTTTGGCACACAATAAAATAAACTAAATCAATTTCTCTCAAATTCATGGCTTTTTATGACTCAAGCTGTCCAGCCTTTTAGTTATGTCAAGCTTCTGCAAGAACTAAATGTTGTTCAAATTAACCTGGCGTAAAGGCCTGGGTCCTTATCGGGTGAACATCAGCACAGCTAGCACAAGTTCAGTAGCTCCGCAGCCAATGCGCTCTGGGGCTCAGAAGAGCTGTCTCTGGTCCAGGACTAAATCCTACCAGTGCTCCCCTGCAAGCCAAGATAGCTCTGGGGAGAGGAGGGAAAGCTTCTCTCACAGTTTCACCTTCCTGCACTTATTTGTTACTATTGCTACATCCTCCACCCTGATAATAAAGGCAACTGAGCTGCTCAGAGATGGGCAATGTGAGGATGAACCCCAGGAAGGGTACTAACAGGAGGTGGTAGGACTGCAGGCTTGCAATCTTGATGCAACTGCAGGCCTGGAATGCACAATTTTGGTACAGGAGAAATTCTGGTTTTAAACATCTCTCTGTTAATATGTACGGGTACCACCTGTGCAACATATGCTCACATATGTATATGCTCCAAACATTTGCACACCAGAAACAGTTATAGCAACTTATTTTCATGATATTCATATGATGACATTTGGTTAAAAATAAAGGGATATTTTGGTGACAAACTGCCATGGAAGCATTATGTATTACTATTCCACTGTTTCAAAGGGTGAGAAAACCACCTCTTTCTATCCCTCCCAGGACAGGTTTAGGATTATCCCTGGTCCTCTGAGGCCTCACACCAACTGCAGCTTTGTTAGTCTGGGCTCCCACATTCCACCTTTCTGAAACATTTAACATCTGGCTTCTTTTACACCTCCGGAGTCATGAAGTGCAGCACACCTTCCACCACAGGAGGTAGACGATTTCTCTCCATGCTTTACTTTCTCTCGCACAAGAGTTTGCAAGCACATGTTCTCAGTCAGCAGGCAAGTATCAGGCTGGTACTGGGAAAATGTCCTTTTATATCCCTGACAGTCTAATAGTAGCATGTGGCTCTCTCTTGTTTCACAAGGAATCACCAAGAAGTATTTTTTGCCATTTCTTATGACTCAAGTGGAAGACAGAGGCAAACTTGCAGAGTGTATCAGGAAGTGTATCAGAAATTCATGACTTCTTTCCTTGTTTGGGCTTGATGAGCATAACCTGGCAAGTGCTGGCATTTCTCTACCTGCTAAACCAACCTACTGTAAAATTAGCTTTTGTGTCTGTGCATGGCTTCAGTTTGGATCACATGCATACAGTACCATGAAGAAATACATTGAAGTTCTCTCAGGTAAGCCGGTACATCCACACAGCAGTGCAATGAGATTTTGGGTCCAGTCCTAAAAGCAGCAATGCCTGGGCATTTCTATACCAACACTGCTATGTTGTTGCTGCTTGTGCTGGCTAGATATCTTAGTCCGTAGCTACACGTAACTGCTTTGGTAAATGTGACCGAGAACTCCCTTTGGAAGGGACCTACTTTCAACTCTGCAATCAAATACCACATGCTGCAGGAGTGGACAGCTTCTTACTGAGCAGGCACTTACCAGAGTGCAAGTGCAGTGCTGTGTTAAACCTAAACACAAAAAACACAGATCACAAAACCCAAACCACCTTATAGATGTAGCACACAGCTGAGCTAGCATGCTAAGGACAGTAAGGACATCAGCACTTCTGTTTCCATACCCCAGTCTACCTCCTGGCCATCATCTTCTGTACTACCTCCCTAAGCAGCTCCCTCTGTCATCACCTTTTTCTCCCCTTCTTGAACCGCTCACTTGCCATGGAGAATCACGTGATGAAGCAACATGTTACGCACGTGGTAAGAATCCCTTCAATTCCACCTCTCTGGACTTTAAAACTTGTTTTGCCATCTGCATTTTCAATCTTCAGTCGATTTTTGCTTTCTGCAATGGGGCTCTGTATTTGTGAAAACACTTCAGAACTTTTGCCCTTTGCTATTCAACCCAGTTATTCAGCAAGAATCTGGGTACTTTCCTATCCTTTCCTAGGGAAGTAGAGGAACAAAACAAACAAACAAAAAACCCAAAAACAAACAAAAAAGAAGTTGCTGAAAACCACCTTTTTTCCTGAAGTTCCACTAACCCATTCTCACCTAGGAGTCACAGCAGGAGCAGTCTCTTAAATGCCTCCTCCTGAGCAGGTGCAGCACCCCTGCAAGAGACAGGGAGAGGATGGACATGCAGACTACACAGCTCACACGCAAACTGTGCAAGAGCTGCTGCTAACGGGCATTAAAGCTAAAGCTTCCTCTGTCCCCCTGGAAAAAAATAAACAAACATGCCTTTGATTGTTTAAAGGTTTCATGTAAGCATTTTCCATCTCGAAACAGGAAAACTTTTCTGCAAAAAAGCTTTGAAATTGAATTAATTGAATTCCTTTCCACAAAAGTGACTGGTTTGGAGAAGTGATTGCTGAATGTATACAGGCCCCCTCACCCCACATCACTGCAAACAGATTCTCAGAGAGCATTGGCTCTGGACGGGCAGTTTCTCTATTTAACACATCCACTGATCTGCTACCACATTCTCATTTTGTATTTCTGTTTAAAAAGTTAAAAAACTATGTGTCCTAATTCATAAGCAGTGTGATAGTTCCGGATTTTTTAAGCATTTGTTACTACAAACAGAATTAATATACATTTAAGCTCAGCTGCAAACAGAGATTTTAGCAGACACTAACAACTCAGGTAGCAAAATAAACAACAACATTTTTTCTAGGCTAACCCTGATATTTGGGCAGATGTCTGGGATTTATACAACATGATGGTTACTAAAGTATTCACATCTGTGCATTAAAGCTGTCACCAACTTATACTACTTTTCCCTCCTTCCTGATTTGGATAAAAACAGAAACAAAATACCCACTCGCAGTTCTCAGAGTTCTGTCCTTAACTGATCACAGAAGTGAATGACTGGATTGATTTTTTTTCTTCCAACTCAAAACACGTAAGTGATTAACAGCACCCTGCACTTTGATACAGTGCTGAAAGGAGGTCTCTCCTTCTGAGGAGAAAACAGACCTTCTGTTTCTTTTCGCAAGCAAAGAAAAAAAAAGAAATGGGAGAAAAAAAAGAGGAAGCTCTCTGAGAAGAAAGGATGCTTTTAGTTTTGTTTCTCCATGCCTCTTTCATTGCAAGTTGAATTTGCATACCCTGTTTTTCCTGAGAAGAGAATGGGTGACTGGGTACACTGATATATATTAGAAAAACATTTAAAACAAAAAGCCTGTCAAGGTTGAAAACTTATTCATAAGACTCTCTACTGAATCCTACTCCTAGAGAGGCTGCTACAAGTCAGACTTCCTCAGTTCTTCATTTTGCCTGTAGTCCTGCACTTCTACTCACATGGCTTCCACTAGTCTTGTTCTCCTTAAATTATAAGTAAAACTGACAAACTGAAGGACAGCAAAGGTGAAGTTTATGAGTGCTAAGGGAGAGAGTCCAACCTGGCCCCAGCTGGGAGTGCTGACTGACAGGGGAGAGGCAGAGCCCTGTTTCATTGCTTCACATCCTGTATTCACCCCTCCTCCATTTCAGTATAAACCAACTCTGCTAAGCCAGAACATGACCAGGGCCCATCATGAAGGATTTGTCTCTAAGTTCAACTAATTAGCCAGTGTAACCACTAAATGTCTCCCTTACCATTAGTTTTCTCTTTTTATATCAACTTGTAGCTTAAGACTCCAGCCAATGCTATGTACTCTTGATCTTTTATATGCTGTGAGTCACCAACTACATGGATTTAGATACATGCAAGCCACCTGAAAAACTCAGGCAGGCAGGAGCTGCTGATGGCAGAGCTGAACCACTGATATGTTTGACACAGCAGAATTTTTGAGGACTAAGGAGCAGATACATGGCAGCACCCGCTTAAATGTACTATAATAATTCAGTTTTCAATGGCTGTTAAACCAATGAATCTCTACAAAAATCCATGCTGGATACTGTACAATAATCTGTGTATTTACTGTATATTGTAAAGTTATACAGTGTTATATTTAAATAAAAATAAATCAGAAACCATAGTACAGTGAGATATGTCAGAACAGAAGTAAACAAATGCCAATTACAGCCCTTTTATTACAACAAGCACTTAACGGGTAGTGACAGAAGCTAGAAAACTATACAGACACACTAAGATGCTAAAATGCTACCTGATTAGTTCTTGGTGAATATCTAAATGCTGACACTCATTCTGGTGAATACTAGTGCCTTGTGCATTTCAATTCTAGGAGTGCTTTCATAATCCTTATAAACAAAACAGGTTTGAAACAAAAATGCTTGTAATAAGGAAGCAGAATATGGACTAGCATCCCTACTGCATACCCACTCCAAAGCATCTTCAGAAGCATATTAATCTCTCTCTGACTCATAGCTGCTATTATCCAAACCCTTCCTTTCTCACTGTTTTGTGATTGAAAAAGAAAAATAATATGAAGAGATCGAATTGTTAAATTTTGCTTTTTCTGCTTCACTCTCTTTAATTACTTATTGAAAGGATTTCAAACTCCCTGAGTTGGAAGCAAGCATTCTTCAATGCCATACACCAATGTAAACCCCAGAACACAAAGCATGGTAACAAGGAAAAAAAAAAATCAGCTTACAGAAAGAGAAAAAAAGAAAAGGGGAGAAAAAAAAAAGAGAAAATAGTGTAGTTTTTCCATGTTTTCAGGTCCCCAATTACTATTTAGTTACTTGACAGCATCCCCTTAGCTCATGTTCACAACTTGTCTTTGGAAGCTCAGTAAGAGCTTTAACACGCACAGTAAATAAATACGCACATTAAAGTAAACCAAGATTCTCTTTCTAATGCAAAATAATTAAAAACACTGCTCTAAAAAGTAACTTTGTTTCTTTTAAGTCTCATGAACTCTAAGTAGTATTCCTCCTCTGCACAAAAGGAAAACATACAATATTTTAAAAATATAGAGGAGTCGACATGGTCTTTTTCAGGAAAGCAGGAGGGGGAGGCTGGGTGCTGCAGAGAAGGAAATTGAGGGATAGAATAAATCCAAAAGTAGGAGAGCCACCAGTGTTGCATCTGAAGTAGTCATCACCGCTCACCAAGCTGCTGTAGCCTATGCACAACTAGTACTCTGAATTCATGTTAAAACGCACTCAGACACAGGGGAGCTGCAACTGGGAATCCTTTAACATGACTCAATATGCACAGCACACAGCTGTTACAGATTCAGGACATTTTAAAAAGACACAGAAAATTTCTAAAAATCCTCTCAAAAACATCAAGTAGGTTTATCTGTAAATTAATAGATTTACTGATAGGTTAAAATATTAACACTCTCTTAAACTATTTAACACAAATATTGTAAGATAAAATATTAAAACATCAATATTAAAAATACTTAACTGTGCAAAATAAACCAAAAATACCAATATCACAGTAAGGTGACTAAGCAGAGTTTTCTCCCAAAATTGTGGAGGACGTCAGGCCAATTTACAAATTTTAAGAAACAAAAATAAGGTTATAATAAGCTACAGTAGGATTTAATCTGAAGTGGAAATTATAATTTGTATCTTTAAAACATTTCCTATTAATATCAACTTCACTTCTATTAAAATTTCAAACTTCAGTATCACTGGGATTTTAATTCAGAATTCAAATTTTAGTAGTGTTCTCCAAATGCCAATACAGGATCTCCAGAAGACACATCATTCTACAGCAATATTTTTTGAAATGTCATATCGACTATTAAAAAGCAACGTCGTGAAAAGCAGACTGTGAAACAAATGGCAGGTTTTTTCCTAGTCTCTCCTGTGTAGTTTGAACCAGGTTTTGAGTATAAGGAGTTTGAGCAAAAAGCCCCTTATGCTGAATCACAGTATTCATTCCTGGGACTGGCTGAACACGGGAGGGGAAAAAAGTTGCAGCTGCTTCTGCAAGCACTAGGACTTCAAGGACTACAAGTCTGTATTTAGCAACATTAGTATTCACAAAGTTATTTCTTAGTAATTTGGTCAAACACAGACTACGTGGTTAACCCACCCCTTAATTAGGTGACTAATTCTAAAGGTCAAACACTAATATCCAGCAGCACACTGACATCCGAAGGATGAAATGACTGCTTCTAGCAAATGAACTGAGAAGCCAAACTGGTCAAGAGGCAGGACTTTGTACTTGGGGGGGAGGAATTAAAAAAAAATTTAAATCTAGTGCAATTTAAAGGACTAACGCCAAAACAGTGGAGTAATACTGCAGTTCAGTTCAGTGTGGTTCTACTAATTTCTCACAGGCTGATTCCAGATGGCGAGTGGTTCCTGCCCCATTTGCCACCTTCCCTCCTAGGAAAAGGGGAGTGGGTGCTTGAGAGCATCCCTCTGTCCCACCTCCCTACAGCCCTCCTTTCCGAGCAGCCTGGCCCTTGGACCCAACTTGCTCCTCTCTTCATGCCCATCAGGACGAAAGCTGGTGACAATATAGGTGCGGCCCAACATTTACATCTGTGAGTCACTACCTTGTGACAATAACCACAGAGCACAAAGGGACTCTTAAAACCCCAGTCTCTGGGCTGCCTGATCATACAGCTACCGAACTGAACCTAATCTACCATTGCTCAATCGTGTATGATTTTCTCCCATCCTCTGGCACCCTTTTTTGGTGTCCTCTTTGGCAGTTCAGTTGTGTGAGAAGAAAGCAATGGCTGGTAGCTTTATCAAATTTAACACCCGTGTTTCCTCCACTACAAACTGTGAAGGATATACAACGTGAAACAGTCCTCAAAGTGCAGTTCAGCAAGAGAACTTAGAAAACAAAACAAAAACAAAACCACCATGATTTTCAGCTTTCTCATTATGAAAATGACTGAGTCAAAGATAGCATGATTACAGATAGGTGGACCAGCCATAACCCTGTCTCTGCAGTTCACAAGATCAGAGTACAAAGTGTTTCATACATTCTGGAAAGAGTTTCTATTATTGGAATATAGCAAGATACAGGCTGAACGAGGTGTCATAAACTACCTTGGACTTAGGCCTTTCATATTGCTCAAGAATGTATTGGTAAATACTTTAATTCAACCGTTTCCAGTTTCGAAAGAAAAATAAAAAAGGCAAAGCTTACTGGAGAAACATAAGCAACAAACAGTAGATTAAGAGCAAACATACCTG
Organism: Sula dactylatra; assembly: GCA_013389905.1. Lineage (NCBI taxonomy): Eukaryota > Metazoa > Chordata > Aves > Suliformes > Sulidae > Sula > Sula dactylatra. The sequence goes on along the minus strand of WEKW01020309.1, from coordinate 68,958 downwards.
GACCCACTGGAATGTATTTCCTGCTCTGGGACCAGAAGACCCTTCCTTGTCTCTATAGGATGGGCAGCTGTTCTCTTCCTACTTTGAAGTCCTTGAAATTCTTCCCAAATGATGTCGTTAAGAGCCAGGAACAGGCAATGCGCCAGCCCAAAACAATCAGCTGAGCCCAGGTGGCCATGGGCTGCCTGAACTCGGTGACCGTCCATGCCCTTGACAGGAGGATCTCGGGCACAAGGAGCAGGCTACACTGGCTGGCTGCCCACCCAGCCATCTGCGGGAGATGGCCTGGGTAAGTGCAAAACTCTCCGCGTCACTGGTGTTACATGGTTTAAAGTAAGTGCGTGAGAGAAATGAGGTGGGCTTTTTTTCCTCAGCTCAAATCAAGCACTCAGATAGCGACTGGCAAAGGGCGTTTTCTGAGTACTGCCACAGGGATAGGTGAAAGGTAGTTGAAGTAAAAGTCAACAGGACACTTAATTAAGCTGCCAAGAAATTCTTGATCTCAAAGTCATCTCTGTCACTGTCATGGACACAGCAAAATGAAAACCAACATGCAGCTCCTTAGGCATTATCTGCATTGGTCACAAGTATTTATCAATATCTACTGAAACAGAAGGGAAGAGTGAAAACTACTTGGGGTCTTGGATTGAGAGACTGGACCCCATATCAGGCTGTTGTGGTTTAACAGCTTTAACATAAGCTGCTCCTGCAACAACAGTAAGCATTACACATGCCACGGGCACAGCTCAACAAAAGTGTAGGCATCGCTTCAGGAATTCTCCTAGACCAGAGGCAACACTACTACTTGTTGCCACTTTGGAGAAGTCCCAGACCCACCTGCACATGTCATCCTAAAACGGGTTATCTTGCACAAATAAAATAATGTCTCAAGAAAGACGTGTCTCATTCTCCCTTTTAACTGGATTCGCTGTGGACCCTCACTAATTCATATCCCAACCTCTAAAACCACAACCATTCCTGCCTGCTCTCACCTGAGCTCCTCTCTCCATGGTCATGACAATTCCAGGTGAAATTTAGTATGGAAATATTTTATTTTAGTAAAGCACTTAAAACATGCTATTCACTATTCAAAAACAATTTCAGTTTGATTACAAGTTACATATCCACCAGTAAAAAAAGATTCCACTTCAAATTTAAACCAAGTTCTTTCCTTCTGTACAAAACTCAAAACAAGTCGTCTTCTGCAGCATCTGATTGCAAGACTACACATTACCTCTAAGCCTTTACTATATGCTGAAAGGTGTTAGAAGCAACATGCTTCATTACTTTTGGGACAAAATCCTAACCCTTAGAAAGGAAATTCTTAGGATTAAGCTTGTGCACTCACAGCTAAGGTCAACCTGAGCTAGACACTATTTTATCAACAACATTTGAAAAAAAGTGTGTAAACCTTGTAGTTTGGTGTCAGAAAATAACTTCAAATGAAGATTGCTGGGATAACCATATTTTCATCATCTCAGAGGAATCAGATTCTGAAGGTCTACTTAGTGTAGGCCTTATTAATGCTTTAAATTCTCACAAAAGTAATCTTTTACAAGACACTTTGCTGTTAATAAGCTATATGTGGTCAAAGGGCCAACAGTCTAGTATTTATCAATGTTTTACACCATGCACCAATTTTGTTACTTTGATAAATGACAATCAAAATAATTAAAATCCTCTAATAGCAAATAACACATTCTTTCATAATTAATAATAATACATTCTTTCAAAGCTCCACCTCAAAAGCCAAAGATTTTAACACAGAGTCGGGCAGTAGTGATACTCAAGATGCTGCTTTACCTCTTCCCTAAAGGATGAATAACTTTGCATATCTGCAAAGAGGTGTCATCTTCGTTATGAGTTAGGTATTGTATGAAGTTCCTCATTCAGTTTTCCGAGGGCGTTAACCAATAATTCCTTTATTTATTAAGTAAACTGTTACCTCATTTCTGTGCAACACCTATCCATTGCATTATAATTTTACATCAGTGAATACCTTTGCAAAAGGGAAAAAGAGAATCAAACTATGGCTACTCACAGTAGTTTAACTGAATGAATCTTGAATTTAGTATCAACAAAACACTAAATTGCTGTATCTTTCAATGCAAAGAAGACAGCTTTACAAGGTAAACATCTAGACAACTATTGCAGCCTTTTCAAAGCCCCTATGATCACAGTCAATTTTATTATGCTGTGATACCACAAACAATAAGGACTTTAAAAAGGTACACTTGCCTACTTACTGCCATTTTTTAAGCATGCAACTTGAAAGAATGAAGAAAAAAAAAAATCTAAATTTTCAAAGCAGAACAGAGAACAGTGAGAATTCCTAATTGAATAAATACTGCTTGCAGAATTATGAAAAATCTTTGAAAAATCTCAATGCATAGATTTTGGAACACTGTTGATAATGAAAACTGAGCACATAAGATCACTAATACGTATTATGCCAGAATTCCATAACATTTCAACTGCACCTATTAAAACCTTACCAAACTTGTCAAAGGGATTTTCTACAGAGATTTTTGTGAGCATCGGGAGCATTATATAATTCGATACCATCTATGGCTTCCTATGTAAACCACAAAGTTCACCTCACGTTTTCTATCAATGGCACACAGTCATGCTCTGTTAATTCAACAGCAAACATAGCACCTAACACCTGAGCACGGAACAATTCAGAGCACCAAGCGACAGGTTGCGCATATCCTAGAAGCAACAAAAAGTCGGGACACATGCACCCAAAGCTTCACTTCGCCAGACCGCCCAGGTCTTAGGTACCAAGCCAGGAGACTAAAGGGGTGGTTAAAAACACTTGGGAAGTACTGAGCTCACCTGCGTAATTTTGAGGAAAAGCTCAGAGCAGGGAGCAGCTGTCCAAAGCAAAGGTGAAGTGTCAGAACAGCAACAGATTTCAGGAACTCCTTCCACTGACAGTCACCTATGAGAGCAAACCTAATCTCTAAAATAAGTTATAAACAGCACCTGAAAGTTTTTGCTGGTTCAATACTGAGAGTTTCTTTGCCAGCAGAGAATGGAAAGAAGCCCAGTGAAGAGACAGGAGAGAAAGTGATTCCCTCCCCCCTGCATACACACAGATGAAGCTCTGAGAAGTACAGAAAGGAGGAACTAATTGTGGGGACGGAGCAGAGAAAGGGGGCTGTGGTTTTCAGCTCCTTGACTAATTGTACTTTCCATATTGATAATAAATTTAAAAAGCACATTTAACGGAAAATGTTTACATGATAGGAAAAAATACATCCTTATGAGTAAAGATGAGCAGTGTCATTCTAAGCATCTTTAATGACAGCACAGAGGAAGATTTTTCTTTTTTTTTTTTTTTTTCAATACAATACCTTAGATAACGAAATCTTAAAAGAAACACTGCTTTTTTAAATGATTACATGGCAGAAAGGGTATTTCTTCCACTTTGCTTTGTTTTTAAAAAGTCAAGTAACAATACTAAGTAGAAAGAGTTCTGGTCTGAATTTCCTTGCCTCTTCTTCTCCAAAGAAAAATAAGAAGAATGAGAAGCAATTTAGCACCTGTGGAAGAAATATTGGTTTTTTCTTTTTTTAAAGCATCCAGAAAACATTAGTAACAACTATAAGAAAAGTTCATTTACACAAGAAGGAAAAATCAACAGCTTTATTTAAATAAGAAAAGCAATGGGACAAGAAATAAGAAAAAATGAGCCCATCATTGTAATACACAACCATAATGACTCACATATTTGATCCATTTGCTAAATATTTTGCATCTGTTAGCAGCCAATGCTCCATGGTTGACCACAACATAAAGCAGGCGATCTTTGTGACCTCTGCTAAGAATTTCAGACAAGAAATTCCCTTCCTTATCCTGCAGAGAGAGCAGCATGGAAACAGAAGAAAGAATGATACCCTTCCTCTTTAAAAAATGAAACCTTCAACTAGTGTTTGCAGTACAATATTGTAAAGATGTACAGGTGTATCAATGTCTTGTCAGTATCCTGAACTTCACTCTTCCTTTTCACAGAAGGAATTTGCATTTCTTTATTTGCTATACAGACCATATTTTTTTTGCACTTCACCTCTATTACAGGAATTTATCAGTTGCCACCAGCTGCACCTCCGTCTAAACAGGCAGGTGCCAAAATCTGTGGGCTCCTGAAGCTCTCTGGGGAGCACATAACCCTACTCAACACAATTTGATAGGAACATATCAATACTGCGTAAGCTGTCAGATAAATCAGATCCCTATTTATCAGCAATTAAGTCTACCAAGAAAGCAGCACAGCAGTCTCCTCTGTGCCCAAAATGCTGTTCAGCCACAGAAGACAAAACATTGATGCAGCCCTGTATTACTAGGTGCGTGTTGCATGACCTGTGTGAAAGATAGGGTATGTTAGCAAGGGCTCTTAAGCCACAGAAAGGACTCTGACAGGGATTAAATCAGATGGATATTAGGAGCTTGGTAATAAATATAATGCCTTGCCACATACCCAGCTTCAAACAGAGCCAATACCAGCCTGTGCCACAAAAGCCAGTATTACAGGTTTGCCTTGACCTAACCGTAGATCAACTGAGAAGTGAAATGTAAATTATGCCAGCAGGAAAGTGGCTATTCTTTGAAATCGCAGGGTATGATTCAGCCACCCATGCCCTCTCTTACTGACTGGTACATGCGTTTGAGTGACCAGTTGCAAAGAGGAGACCAACAGCAAGCAGCACAACGCTGACTACAACAAGCACGCGTTCCTCTCCTTAAAGGAAAACAACAGATAATTCCTAAGGCAGCTACCTAGTTACTTAAGATGTACTGCCACAAATACAATAAAGCAGATGGTGGGGATAGAGGAAATGGATGTGGTTTTGTCTCTCTCTAAAAAACTCATTCACACCATCACAAGTGCAAACAGCTATAACTTGATATTTAGCTGGCTGTTGAGGAATTCAATGAAGTGGCAATCTGCAAGTGGCTTTTCTGCACGCCCAAAGCAGTCATGCCACCAAAAAAGTAAATTTCATATGGCCCAGTGGAATTTCACATGCTACAACTTTATCACAGTTGTGTTTGTCTATAGAGAAGATGAAAGTAAATTGGCCCCAGGTAAATAAATTTGGTAACTAAGTACTTAATTTTGGATACTTATATTTGGAAACAAATGTAACCTTTAGCTCATTGCCACTACATGACAGATGCTACTTGGTTACACAGTATACTACTATATGTGCTTCTAGGGAATACTGTCTGTAAATAAATAGCACAGAGCAGCCTTTTACTTTTCCCTCTAAACAAGTCTTCCCAGATGCAGTAGAGAACAGTAAGAAATTCTGCATGGCTTACAGCTTTTCACTTACTGAAAGGAATTCCAAAAAAAAAAGGTAAACTCTTCCATTTATAACCTAGGCTGCATGAAGAAGAAATCTTGTAGATAAAGATATTAGCAACAATATATTATAGCAAACATTTTCATAGTTTTACATTTCCTATACATCAACAGTCCTTTCATAAAGCTTTTCTAAATAAATATATAAAATGGAAGAAATTTCCATCTCCAAATGACAGCACAGAGTATTTCAGCTTCTGCTACAAGACCTACAACATAAACTGAGGAACTGTAATAATGCTGGCATAGGATTACCTACTAAGATGTACTACATGATAAATGGGTTGCTAGCAATTTCAAGATGTTTTGCTGTCTATCACATCCTTATTGGTTCAATCATTACAGTTTCAGACCTTCACCAAGAATTGCAGTGAGTAACAGAGATTACAGAACTCTTCAGTCAGCACTGCCTGTTCCTTACCCCGTTCCCAGCTCTGCATTTCCAGGAACAAGATATCTGTGCATGCCTGATAAAAATTAGACCAAATACCAGAATGCAATTACTCATAAAAATACAAATCAGAAAAACCTTAAAATTTTACATAGCGCTAATCATATTGCTTATGCTATTAAGTTATCTCAGCAATATAAACATTAAACCTCTATTCAGTCACATATATTCACAAAATATATTATTCATCTAGTTTCAAGTGAGAAACTAAAGATACAGAGTACCCAAACACCAATCAGCTTTTCTGCTTAAGGCATACCAGGGTGCCAAAAAGCTGATTTTTTTTAAATCAGTTGTGAAAGCCAAAGGAAAAGAACCTGGTTTTAAAAATTAATCATTTCATCCTTCATGATCAGTACAGTCTAGACAAGGTACTGAGAATTTCACTCGTAATCCTCTTAGATATTGATGCTGCCTCTTCAAATACCCCCACAGCAGTGGGCTTGGCATACCCTGCCTGTTCGCACTGAGCTTGGAGAAGGATGCAGGAACCAAGTGGGCTGGTGCTGCACACAGACAGCCCCCAAGGTTCTTCATGGAGACGTCACACTGCACAGCTCCTCCTGATGTGAGAAGCCCATCCCTTTCAGCATCCTCTCCATGTTTGCCTCCATTTCTCTATGTGGGAAGGGAAAGAAGAGTTTTCCTCCTTCCTCTCCTGCTAAATCCCTCCTTTCAGGCCCAGCTTGTGAAGTCTGAAAAGTTGAAATCAGAACCCAGCAGTTTTCAGCGGTCTGAGTACACCCAGTGATGAGGGGGACACATTTGTCTATGGGTTTGCAGAATTCACATGCTCACCGGTGTGCAGCTTTTACTGCTTGTTAGGTTAAACAGCGAAGGACCGAATACTTACACTGTGTCTGCAACTAATTTACAGATGCTGCATTTTTGTAATCCAAAGTCCCAAGCGGGCATTCAAATGAGTGCCAGATCTTTAATAACTGTATTTTAACTCTGTTAAGTATTTTAAAGGAAGATAACAAGATACTGTCAGTTCCTAAGCAATGGCATTCCCCTGTTAAGTTCCCTGATTAAACACATGCAGGAAAAACAATGCACTCTATGGAAAAAAAGAGCATGTATTGACTCCTTCTGTCAGCCCTATTTTCTTAACACAAGCCAACATCAATCAATCTTTTCGCTCAATGTGCAATTCTCACCATCTCCATGTGGAACACATTAATGAGTCTCTATTTAAAAAAAAAAAAAATCATTTGTATTTATCAGGCACACAGCAATAACAGGCTCTGATACACACAGTGCAGCTTTCTACATGTTAAAGAAAAGCTAAGAGGCTCTTCTCCTACAATATGATATTGGACACTTCATTTCAAAGACATTGTACTAGCTTTAACTGACATAAAATATGAGCTGACAAAGCCAGCCTGGGTGTTCTGTTTTGGTGGTTTGTTTTTTCTTTCCCCCTTCTCTATGCTTCTGCCAGCACTGAATTTAGTGTTAATTAAAGTGCTGGTCTGGCACTGCACTAGGAATGCAGCAGGGATGCAGCTGCACTGTTGAGCAGCGATGCTTGCAGACTACAACAGCAAAAGGGAGACAGAAAAGCTTATAGCAGAGAAACACAGGCAGACTTCACCCACTGCGTGCTGTCTCCTGCTGCCGTGGGTGATGTGGGCTGCTGAGACATTTATCCGACCACTGACAAAGGGTAGTCTGTGGTTGGAAACCAGGACGGAGCCTAGAAATAAAATGCATCCCTCCTACTACAAAAATAAGAGTTTTGCAGTAGCAAAAGAGGCTGTACCAGTGTTCTGCTCCTCCAAGGAAGGTTTTCTTTCCTGAAGTGAAATGATATAATGAAAATTACATACTTGGGTAAACATGCAGTACTCTGGTAAACAAGCATCCGCTGGTAAGAAATGCTTTTCCATAGAGCTATACACACATCCCAGCACAAGCCCAGTCTTCCCCACAAAAGTCTTGGTGAGGAAAAAACTGAGGAGAAGGAAAACATGAGAAGTTACCTGTAGATAAGACTAATGGACTGCAGGCTGTGAATCACCTGATTTCCATATCCAGATGTAATTTAAAGAGAACACTGCAGACTGAAGCTTTCACACAAAATTATGAGAACAATTAATGCAGTCAGCAAGTGACCATTTGTTGCTCTCAAATGTTGCCTTAAACGCAGTTTTCTAACCAGCCTCAGCAAACACATTTCACCCTCCTCTGATTAGATATGAAAATAAGAAATGATGCATGTGTACTGGGGAAGAAAAAAAAAAAAAAAAGCAGCATTGTCTCCTTTTGCTGATTTGAATAAGCCACATCTTTTCAGCTCATCCTCTGAAGAACATTAAACTGCCCCAGTGCTACAACAAACAACTGTAAAGAGCTGGTGATGAGGTTCTTCAAAGGGCCAGCATTAAGAACCAAGCAGCAAGCACTGCACATGGTTTCTACAAAGCTTACTGCAGGTTATCTCCTGATTTCAGCCTACATCCAAACACCTATCTGCATGTCAGTGCAAAAGTACTGCTTCTAGCCACTTCGCTCTCCTCTCAGCAGGCTAAATCATGGCTCTACAGAAGAAACTGCAAGGGTATCCCAGAGCCCATCCAAGCACACTTCATTTTGATTTTCTTCTTTTCTTTTCAGCAAACAGCACCCAGATACTGCTCTGGTGTAATCAAAGCTCCTAACAATGTGAAACTTGCACTTTAAAGACCCACTGACAGATGGATTCAATTTAAAGCATGACTATGAACAGCTGCTGCTGATCACCGGCTTGTAAATTGAACTCATTCATCACAAAATATTTCAAAAGACTGAACTGAAACGGAACAAATGAATTTGAAGAAGTATAGGAGGTGTGGTGTTAGCCTTGGAGAATGTGTCAGATGTAAAAAGCACAGCTATAGTACTGCTATTAATTTATTCTTGTAAATGCTAGCTCCACTCTATTAGCAGCATTCTCCAGATTCTCAAAAATCCAGGAGGGGAGCCTGAATAAGGTATTAGAAGACATAATTAAATACTCCTTACTGAAGGTGATTTTAACTAAGTGAGCCACTAAAGGGAGCTGATAGCACGTTTAAATTGTGCTGGGGAAAACTTCAAGATGACAAGCCTCAAAAAACTGCTGGAGGGAGAAGTTATTCCCCCAACTGCTCTAACTCAGCAAGAAGTTCCATCAGTCGTGCAACGGGGCCATGCACTCTGCCTTCGCCACTTTCAGTTTAAATACTGCAAGAGGCCTTACTGCTTTTAAAACGTTTTCATCTTCCTCTTTGATCCCTCAGCATGGCTGCAGTCAAGAACAAGACAACCTTCAAAGTACATAGCCTCACAAATTAAACCACCAATTATGATGGTCTCTGAAGAGGTGGGGAGCTGACACAGAACTGAGTAATTCACACTTTTCTCTTCTAAATTCAGGAATTATGCAGCAAAAGTAGACATTTTAAACTTCACTGTATTTGTCACAGCCACTGGATCATCTCTGAGTGACTCAGTTTTTCCCAGAGTACTTCCTACAAGTTATATATGGGGCAGCTTCATAGATATTGGGAATGGGGGTAATATGCAGGGAAGACAATTCTCCTGCCTCAGGTGGTAATACATTCTTGCCAACCCTTGCTAGGGTTTTCTAGGGGTGGAAACAAAGTTTCCAAGACTTTCTTGAAGGCAATTCTTCACCTAGAAGTGATATTTATGACAACTTCAGACAACTGTACCATCAAACTATACTTGTACCAGTGTGACTTCATGAAGAAAGCAAGTCTCATGTAGAATATTCATACATATATTCTAATTTTCACACAGTCACTTTTGTATCAATATGCAGTTGTTACATCTGATTTTTTCATCCTAAGATACGAAACACTTATTTATTTTGAGCTGAAATAAATTTAATAATAATTTGTTGTCATATTTATTAAAAAATGGAGAGTAAAAAGAAACAATACTAACACACAGACAGTCCCTAGTTCTTTTTCTCACTATAGAAAATGTAATCTTTGCAATGGCAGGGGAAAAAAAAAAAAAGAATAATAGCATTTCCCTCTTCTAAAGAGTACCTTTGTCAGTCTATTTCTCTGCTTACTATCCTTCCTCAAGCTGAGCTCACAAGACAAAGCTCCAGTGTCATAAGCTTGCGCAAATAATATCAGCTACCCTGCAGTTCCCCTTCCATGCTATGGAAAAAAGCTACTGCTTTGCCATCACCCAGTCTCCTGCTACCTGGTACGAAAGCAATGTGGGGAAGTGATCAGTAAATTAACACCATGTCAATAAGTAGCTCTAAGACAACAGTTTTGTTATTTAACCATTTTGGGGAGAGATGACCTTTACCAGGATATATGCTGTGATGAGGGGGTGAAAAGCCATGCACTCAGCAGCTTTGTTTTATATGCAAGAACCAAGGCACACGCGCACTCTTGCTCACACACCCTCCACAAAGGTTATTCATCACCACAGCAACCTCTCAAAACAAAGGTGGAAGCCAATTCAAACAGCCCAGTTCCTCTGATGACAGAGGATGAAGGGTGCTCTCTGCCTGCACCCTACAGGGGGCTTGTTTGCTTGGGTTTGTTTTTATGTCATTGGATCTCATTTACTAATTTAAATTTCAGCAGCCCAGCATGTATGCCCAGAGCAGAGAACAGCTGTACTTATGCACTAAACAAAAAAATTCTTCTATAGCCCTGGTTGAAAGGATAGAGAACAACGGGCTGATCTCTTGCCACATGGCTGAGCAAATGCCGTACTCCTATTACATGTACCCACCACCACCCCACCTTCCCCACACCCTCCTCTACGCACCAGGAATTGCTGCTATAAAATAAACACCGCACCTAAAACCCAGAAAAACCCCAACCTGTTTAATTACCGTTTCTTCCTTCCTCTCCCCTCACCATTCCTTTTCTTCACATCTCTTTTCAGTCTGCAGGAGCTTGATTTTGGATACAATAAGAAAATCTGACAAGACAGTAAAATAATTGTAAACTCAGCACAAATGAAAAGCTGAGTGTCACTTCTATCCCCGAATCTGGAAAGAACAAACCCCAATGCTTCCCCGAGTCACTTGAGGAAAGAGATTATGCTCATTTCTAAACCTTTTCAACTACAAACCAGGAGGAAAAAACACTGTCTGTAATGACAAGCTGTCAGCACTCAGCGAGCAACGTGGCTCTCATTTGTGACACTGATCCTTCGCCTGCAGAGCAGGGCACGTGGACATCAGCAGCACCACATGCAATGACAATACTCAAAACACCCAGATTTCTCTATTTCTCCAAAAGCAAATCCCCCATCTGAGCAGCCAGGTCTTGAACTGAGAATGCCCTCCCTGTCTTCAGGATTTAAAAGATAGGGTAGCCATGTGTTTTGAAATACAGGATTAAAAAAACCCAACGGTCCTAGGAATTTTATTTTTTAAATGGAAAGCACAGGTGATTGGAGCAGATAACATGAAGTCTTAAAGGTTAAGTTCCATTTACTCCTGTTGAGAAGTAAGTCAAATTTCGCTGTAGGGAAACCAACAGAAATACCCATCTAGCTGTAATGATTCTATGGATCTAAGCAAAATGCAGGCTAACAAAAGAGTGGTTTGATTTGTATCAACTGCTTATGCTAACATTTTTCTTAAGTTTCAAAATAATCATTCATAGCTGACCATTAATCATTTGCAGGCTTATGATGGTCTGCGACTTTTGTCAGTGTGTTTCAGCATCCCCGCAACATGAACAAACATCTGGGGCAGGAGGTTCATTCACCTGATTCTGTAATATTTGTATTAGCCAATCACTTTGGTGTAATACTGCTCTGAAACCAAAGGATGCCTATAATTAAGAACTAGAAATGCAAAAAAAAAAAAAAAAAGATCAATTAAAAAAAATGTATGAGAAAATTCAGGTTACAGATAAAGACTCAAACTGCAGTTTCAAAAGTGCGCACTGCATTTGCAGGTAGCAAAATGCAATAGAGCAGGATTGAAAGCAAAGTGCAAAACGCCAACTAACCCGAAGTGCAGGACACTCCATGTACATCAAATTGGATGTATTCATAGCACAAGGTGATTTACATCATGGTGTAATCACTACCTGATTTGATAAGCAGGCGTTGCCTGACTCAATCTTTATTTGTGTAGCGAATTTTCAATGTACCTTCCTGATGATCTTGGGTTTCGAAAGAAGTCTCTCCACATGGAGATGCTTTCCCACGCACGCTACAGGGGAGCAAAGGTTTTTGCCTTCTCCCCCATGCTGACATTCAAGTTTGTGAGTCAGATGGGACCACAGATACAACAGACAGCAACTAGTCTTAAGTTTGGGACATTCCTGACCAAGACACAAACATGCTTCCACTGTAAGAAAATAATTTTATCTACATGAAATTATTAGGCTTCTAGAAAATCTGACTTCTAATAATTGAAAATGCTTACTGGTGAAGAAATGTGCACCTACCCAAGCGATAACGATTTTAAATAAAAAACATCACTTCAGTTACGACCTTGCTTTCTCTGTTTCTATGCACCCAGAAAATCAATTGCAACAATTTTAAAACTGCTCTCCTCCGAAGCTGGAGTTAGTACTAAAGTTGTTATATTATTTACGTGCTGGGGTTCAGAGTTCTCCAGCAGTATAAAGGAACTGCACCTACCTCCAGCGGTTCCCAAGATAGCAGCTGTTATGCTTGAACTGAAGCAGGAGAAGCAGCGGTAATGAAAACGAGGGGAACTTAAGGACAGGTATCTTCCAACTTGCAAAAATACAATGGATACTTGACAATAGCACCAAATTCCTTTTTCCAAACTTTCCATTAATTAAAACCTACTTGCTTTAGCCTGATCTAATAGACTACTGGACCTTGAAATAATGTACTCGAGTTCCTTGTTCTGCCTTTGCCTCCCCCAGCATAAAGCCAGAATTACCCTCGTAATTTTTCAGGCCACAGTAATTTTCCAACTCTGCTGCTAATCAAGTTAGCACATACAGCCCAGTATGGCACTGACCTCCAGGTTTTTGTCCAAATATTCCAATGAGCACTTTTAAGAACATGGTACAAAAACCTGAAAGAGTCGGAAAAGAGCCCGGGACGTGTATTGCCCTTCCCGCACCCATCCTTACAGGGGGCTCCTTCTACCTTCTCAAGAAGATAACTTCAAGAGGTTCTGCTTAAAGCACCGATCTTCAACTCTGATATTCACAGGAACATTCAGCATCTGATGCTGAGCTGCATCGTGCCAATGCTTTAATGGGATTCTATTCATGTACAGAGGGGCTTCTTCCCCCAGATTTCACAGAGATGCTTAAAGGACTAGCAATAGCTAAGGGCACATATGTTGATTTTAACAGTGAACGTGTGCTTTGCAGACCAGGCTGCATCTCATCAATAAATCCTTGGTGCAACACTCCTGGGAAGACAGCAGTCAGCCCAGCATGACAGTGTCTTAAATAAAGCAGGGTGTTACAAGGTGCAAGGCAGCACTCCACACATTTGCTGTCAAAGAATCACAGCATTTCAGCTGCTGGAAGAAGCAGATTGCCATTGTTTTATCAAGGAAAATCACAGATGGGAGAAACTGTCTGGAAATGGCCTTTCCCTCAAAAAAAAAAAATTGCTAGCTATTATCTTTTGCAGAGAGGGTATGTCTAGTACTCAACTGAAGACAGGATCATGCTTCGGAGGTCAAAATGAGTACACTCTTTTCTTTACAAAGTGTCTTCAAAAGGAAGCTGGGGATGAATTTGTCTGCATACAGCCACACAGAGATTTAAACAGGAAAAAAAAAACCAAACATGCACTTACATAAAAGGCTTTGGGGAGTTTCATTTTCTATTCAGTTGGAAAGGGAGTGAACAAGCATGCGCGCGCACACACACACACACACACACGCATTTTTAATCATCCTCATGCTGACAGCAGCCAGTCCCTACTTCTGTTATCAGAGCCCCACAGCTTGTATTTCCAGCCTATGAAGTGCTAAGGCAGAAGGTATAAAACTTCCTCTGATTAAAAAGGCACATTGATATCATCTAGTACAACACACTAACTGCTACAGATTTTAAGTTTGGCCTCACCAGGATGTTACCCATTCAGTGGAGGGAGAGGAAAAAGTAGTCCATAAACATACAAACAAATAGTAAGGATTTCCTAACATTAGCTGGTTACCTGGATCACTCTCATTTTCTCTAAGCTCATCAGTCACCCTCTGAGAAAAACAAGCAAGGCAGGCAAGACTTTGCATCCAGAAACTTACAGTTTGCAACAAGATGCCAGTTGCTAAAAAGACACACAGAGAGAGAAGCTGTGCTTACATACAACTCACCAGTGACCACTTGTGTGAATGCCACGTGCCTGGGATTAAAACTTCAGCCCGGGTAGATGCTGTCCCTGCCACTGCTTGATTCAGCTCAAGTGGCTGGCATGTCTCCAGAGTCACTCAGAAGGCAGCTGCCCAACAGGACAAATCACTGAAAAAATAGAAAAGAAACAGGTTCAGCTTTGCAATTCCACTGCGCATTATACAATCAGTTACGCTTGCTAAGCGCTGACTTCTTAAAATGTGATTTCCCTTATTGCAAGAGAGGGAAAAGTACATTTCTGATTAGAGTTCATCCACTACTGTCAAACGTAAACTTTGTAAACGCCAGTAATATCAAAAAGAACTCCTGTGTACAGCTAATGGGAACCTCATAGTAAGGATAGCTGGACAACCTCCACTCCAGGGTAGGGTGAGATGTTTACGAAGTCGTGGACCTGACAGGCTCAGCAGAGCTGAGAAGGCTGCAAACCCAAAGGGAACGAGAGTGTAACACATTCATAAACACATTTTGAAAAAGCACGGTCAAGCACAAGGATGGAGGTATTGGTGAGAGCAGAGCTCCTTCCTCACCTCGCATCCCTGTCCCCGTCAGGAAGCAACTGCTGCCCACGCAGCCCCTGGGCTCCCAGCACTCAGCTCTGGCTGAGGGGCAAGCAGCCCAGGGTTGCACCCACAAGGCACCAGCAGCCACGTGGCCCGAATGGGACAGAGATAGGAAAAAACATGTTTGTGTTGAGAAAAACTGGGGACAGCTCAGAAAACTCCCCACAAACCAGTGAGGCTGGAGCCCATGGGGCACTTAGGGAAGAAGAATGCAGGAAAGGAAGATAAGGTAAAAACCAAGAGGAGAGGCAGAGGAAGGAGACAGCAAATGCTGTAATTTTTAAAAATTTTTTTTGGTTTTTTTTTTTTTGAAGGTGACAATTATGGTATTCTCCCATTTTCTCCTCAAATTTTTGCCACCCCCTGATTTTGAATCTGACATTCAAGAGTTCAGACAAGCTTAGTCCTCTTCTATTTCATTTCTTTAGTCATAACCAACACTTTGTTCCAACCTGGTTGTACTTACAAGTCGCTTCCAGCTTCATAGCTGGAGCACCCCAGGCACTGAACAGTCCTCCAAATTTTGCCAAACCTGCCCTGTTTACAGCTAAATTTTCTCATAAGTTACTCTTTTTGGGACATCATTTTGACATGATCCCAGTTCTGTGACTTCTATGAGAGTTCCATTCTCCCTCCCTTACAGGGCCAATCCTGCAGTGATGTATTCCATTTTAAGAAAAATCCAATTAAAAATAATTTAAAAGTATAGAACAATTTGATATAGCAACAGATTTAGGAAGAAGTAACCAGTCAATCCAGTACCAGGGCAAGCAGCAACAGGTCAATTCAGTCAATCTGAATTGATCCTATATTTGCACATTAATACGCCAAGTAGCATACTGAGCTAGTTTATGTACTGAACCTTATCAAGTTGCTTACTAACATGAACAGATTATAGTGGCAGTTTATCTGGTAATCACCTAATTCTGTCAGAAACTTAAAATTCTAATATTTTAAGGGAAGCTAGGCGATAATTGGTTTGCTGACCAGGAAACCCAGGTTGAAGAAATGATTCATGGGCACAGCACGTTCAGGCAGCACAGGCTGCCTTCCATCCACACCTCATTTCCTAGCCACTAGCCTTGGTCTCTCCCAGTTCACTGGCCTTGGGCAAGACCCTCTAGTCCCCCATGCCCATTTTCTCCCTTGCAAAACATGGATGAAGGTAACAGTCTTCTTAATAATATATGAGTGCAAGTGATGAGGAGTACTCTAAGATAAAAGCCAAGTACGTTTAGTAGCACATTCAATGCTTACCAATACCCTGGGTCAGTGCGAGAGAGTTGCCATTGATTTCAGAGGAAGTAAGGTCAAATGCTGAAAAAGCAACAAACCGAAGAGCCTCAGGAGTAATCACAGCAAAACCTGTATGTGTAAGTCCCTCTCTCTCAAAAGGACAAGGGGGCAGACATAGCCACCGGAGGATATGCCGAAGAGGAAAAAGGGACATGCTTAAAAATTACCTCTAAATCAAACAGGGTCATCTATAAAGCTCTGAGACAGGGGAACAGGCTTGGCTGCATTCATACATATAGACACACATATATATGTATATACATTAAAAAAAAAAAAGAGGACAGACTACACCTGTTTTCTTTTCCAACTTGTGATCTCAGTAGCTTCTTACACAGAATTTAATTCTTCTCAGTAGTATGGAAGAACTAAAGAATTCTGCTAAGAAAAGAAAGTGCCAACCACTAGCACATTTATTGTTTCCAAGCACCTTATCTCCAAAATTTGTGACAGGTTTTGGGATTCTCATCTGAAAGGCAGTGTAAAACAGAAAAAGAAAAAACAGATTTCACTGGTGAGTCTCAGAGCTCCTCCTTGCTAATGTAATTTTTCTGTTTGCAGCCCTGGACATGAACACAGTTAATGAATAATGACTGTGCAAACAAAATATCAGATAATGATGGAAGTGGGGAGGGAAGGTGAAATAATTGCGTGGGTGGCTTGGATTGGATTTGGCATCAATTAGAAAAATTGATGCCCTTTTAATTATAGGAAGAAGGCTTTGCTAGAAAGATAAGACAGACATGACAATCAAAACACTTTAGTCTTTGGATTTAAATGTATGGAAATGGAAAGTCTGCAAGGTTGGGGTTTTTCAGTGTGTTTTCTTTTTATAATAAAAAATTTAGCTCTTTCTCAAAAATTACATGTAAACCTTCGGCTCACTTCAAAGCTGTTACAGCAGAGATTTGTTCAGACAGAATATATGTCTGCTTTTATCACTCGCTGGGAATATTACTTAGTACAAGTAAGACTGCCTCCTACAAGGTACAAGATATCTTTCACTTCCCTTCTAGTAAGAGCCCAAGCCACTAGGAGTTATGGCCTCTTGAAGCATCAGTCCAACCTATCAACATCACTTAAGATCCTCACCTAATTGGTTTCACTGAATACTTTCTCAAAAGAGGGCACTAGAGATTGCTCCCCATTTGATTAAGGCTGCACAGCGCATGTTTCTTTCCCTGCTTTTATTCTCACACATGTGAGAAATGGCTAATATAAGCACATGAAACACATTGTCCTCAATACTCCTTTAGTAAGCCAAATTAACTTAATAGCCCTTAAAAATGTAAAATAAAAGGAAAAAAGGACATCTGTCTATGAAACTCAGACACAATTTCCCAACTACCCAATAAAGAAACATGCCTCGCAGTTCCAGATGTTTTACTCTACTCTGTACTTCTACGCCTCTTTTCCAGTAACATGAATGATCACACAACCCGTATGTATGTGATCATTTCTACAATGAGATATAACCGCTTCTGAATAAGTGTTATTTTATAAACAACCTTTACGATCCTACAATTTATAATCACCATTTCTATTATCCAGTATCTTTCATCAACAGACTTCAAATAGCATTTAGATGTGATCGTATTGCCCAACTACCTATGCAGATGTGACTTACAAAGTGAAAGCACAATTATACAAGGCAGAATTTATCCAGGAAATAGGAACTGCGATACTTAATCTTGCAAAGTAACTGAGAGATAATTTAAAGTAAGGTATCTACAAAGAATAGTGTCTGTGCCAAGAGACTGTTTGTATTGGTTTTGCAAAGAGGGGACAGAATGTTCTCTTCCAAAGAACCACAAAACAAACTTCCTGAACCAATGTCAGTTTTCTTTTTGCTTGTATTTAATCCAAGTAAGTGCGGCCTGGCCAGACTTACTTAATAAGAAAAAAAAAAATCCATTAATTTGGCATAGTCTTGTACTGAAAAAGCACAGTCATACCCTTCCAAGTGAGTGGAATGAGCCACCTGAACAGATCTAGAACCACTGCTGCTCTGTGAAATTAGTAATAATAGCCTGGAAGAAGGGGTTTTTTGACCATTTTTTTTGAAACCATTTTTTCCATAGCATTCTAAGCAGCTGTAATCAACTCTGGTTTTTTCTTTTTTTTTTTTTTTTGTTTAAATGCTAGTCTCTTGGTGCACACCAGCAGGGTTTGAGAATGTAGAGATAAGAGATGCAGCATATTGAGATGGTAAAGAACCACAGGAAAAAGAACTTGAAGTCATCAAATACCAGTTTATTTAACATAATATTTTGTTCCTAAATCAGTCATACATGTCTTCTAGCAAACAAACAAACAAAAAACCAAAACCAAAACCAAACCCCACAACTCAAGCTCAGCTTTTACCTCTTTTTGCCTTTCAGGAGCTGATAGGTAAGTCTACAGGGAAAAGCTTCTTTGCAAGGCAAAGAGAAAAGCATTAATGGTAAAGTCAAAAGAGACAACATATCATTTAGTGTGACATTTTTGTAAACCCTGTTTAGAAATAGTAATGGATTTCAAATTAAAAAAAAAAATTACATACACCCTTTACCCTGCATGAGGACAAAGCCCTAAAAAAACACACACTGATGTCTAACACTACAACAGTTCTGTTTACATGTACATTTGTGAAAGTTTCTTGACTAACAAAAATCCTCATTTCACAAAACATACAATGCAAAACTACTTCCAGAACCACTAGAAGTACATTTTTTCCCACCAGTGTACCACAGGCATATTTGTCATATTTGCCACACATATGCCCATCTCTTCTCACAGTCTCATGCACTAAGATGCTGCATCATTTTGCCTGGAACAGGCGGAATGCCAAAAGAGAGGGAAACCTCCACACAACTCATACACAAGTCAGATACTTAAATATTATATTGAACAATATATTTCAAGATGCTGCACTACAATCCCATTGTAGAAGACTCATCCTAAATAGACCGTTAAAATACCCCCCAGAACTGGGAACGATATTAAAAAAAGACAGAAACCTGATGGAAAGACAATAGAACTGCAAAATTTGTTTCATGTTACTTATCCTGATACAAAGTTTCCTAAATCTGAGTTAGATCTCTAAAAGTTGTCCATCCTCATT
>WEKW01020309.1:20894-49831 GCA_013389905.1 Sula dactylatra | reverse complement strand
TTCAGTGGCTGTTCACTGTTTTCTTGTTTCCTTTTGCCTTTTTCCCAGCTTCAACTTCTTGCAGGGTGAACAATGGAATCTGTTTTACTTTTAGGTTCCTCCTGCCACAGTGTTTAGGTTTCAAGCTCTGCAATGGTCAGGTTTATTCATTTGAAAACCAATCAGTACCATTTTTATTTTGTTTTATTTTGAAATAGGAAACAAATCATATTTGTCTCCTGTTTTATAAAAATTTTTTTCATATGTTCAACTTGTATCCACTTCCGAACTTGAGTGCATAAAAGTTACAGTGGCAAATAATGTTCATATAAACCCTTAGTCTCCTAACCAAAGGTGTCTTTTGGTAGCATTCCTAAAATTATTCTTTTCTAAATTCAAGTAAAGAGATATTATTAATAAAAGACTCACATGGTTAAGTTTCTGCCTTTCTGAAGTCAATAGATGGTTGGTCTTACATTTCAGCAGACCCAGGATTTCTTGTTAGTGCTACAGAAGACAAATCTGTCTCTTTAGATATGTGCATGCAGTAAGCAAACAAAACTGAGAGCAGCATATCATTCAGAAGATTAGATTATTGTCTTCAAATACTGCTACAGACTTTAAAAGGATGAGCATGGAGGGTATCGCAGTGGGGAACAGACACATGGATGTTAGCAGCTCAAGCATAAATTCTTTGCCTAGTCTTGCAAAGGGAGATCACAAGATTGTGAACACTCTTAAAAACTACATTGACTCTCAAACCTTTGAGAAGGACTGATGTAGCTTAAAAGATGTGTGGGAAGATTATATGCGGTATTGGAAAAAGCAGTAAGAAAAATAATTTGTTTTTTGGGAAGGAGCAGGGGGCGTGAGAAGGCATAGGTGTCTTTCTAGTCGCTCTGAAGGGTGTTCAGAGCAGAGCTGCTCAGCCCTTGATTCCCAAACTTACCACATTCGATGTGACTTGAAGAGCATTTTAAATACCAATTTCCAGAACTACCATGTGGCAAACACACCCATCATATCCCTGTTCACCATGCACATAGCTGGCATTCCCCTTGCACCACCCAAACACATTTCATTTATTTCATTCTTTCATCCTACTACTGGCTTAGAACGGGACGTTGTTTACCACAGATGCTCAGAGCAGCAGAAACTAGACCAGGAAAAGTAACTGCTAGTTCTTCTAGCTGACTTTTTTTTGTTCCATTTGCCTGTTCGGCAAAGGGAAAAAAGACCCAGATGACATTCCACAGAAACAGGGAAACAAAGGCGATATGCACAGACTGGCGTAAAACAACATCCATCCTTCACATATCTCAGCACTAGAGACTACCAAAACGTCTGCTGTCCTCAGCAGCAAAGAAAATGAACTTTCCCAGCTGCTTGCTATCAAGTCCTTCCCTTGCTAGCCCTCTTGAAAAATGAGATTTGATATAATCCAGGCAACTGTCCCACTGCAGCCTGAAATTTAGGTTCCTCTTATTTTTTTCAGAAAGACAAAGCACACCACACGAAATGCCCAGTGTTCATACTGAAATTTAACAAATTAAAGAAACTTGTTTAGAAAATTTGCTAATCTTGTAAATTTTTTAAGGCTCATTTGTCTTGTAAGACTTCTAGAGATGTGAAGGAAGCCAGAAGAAAGGGAATCCCTTCATAAGCAGAAGGCGGGGGAAGCAGCATGAAGGAGCAGTCAGTAACTAAGATACTTAAGATCAAAACTCATGACCAAAAGGTGAATGACTGAACATTGGTTCAGACTGGTATCAATTTAAAACTGTGCAGTTATTAGTCCTTCCTGAACCTGACCCTTCCTAACTCTGTTACCACACTGCAAAACTGCATCATCAGGAAGATCTTGAATCTTTTTACTTTATCAAGGAAGTCAGGCAGCCTTTTGAAATCACTTCTACAAGGAAAAGCACAGAAGTTTCCACAACAATACACCTACAGAATTCCACCACATTATGGCTACTATGGTAATAAAAGTTATTTTAAGCAGAGCCTGTAGTAATAAATCAGTTTTAGCGCCAATAATTTTCTCTTTGTAGATGAGGAGCAGGGGGAGTTGACGTAATCAGAAGTTGNCCTTCCTGAACCTGACCCTTCCTAACTCTGTTACCACACTGCAAAACTGCATCATCAGGAAGATCTTGAATCTTTTTACTTTATCAAGGAAGTCAGGCAGCCTTTTGAAATCACTTCTACAAGGAAAAGCNTTTCTCTTTGTAGATGAGGAGCAGGGGGAGTTGACGTAATCAGAAGTTGCTTCCAAGCTGCATCAAAATTTGGATTCATGAAATTTTTATCTCAAGCGAACATAGAGCACACCATAGACATGGCCTCTGAAACACCTAAAACTTCTGTCAAGCTCATATAAATTTTTTCCACACTCAAGCTCATCAAGTCACACTGTTTATACTCAATAATAAAACCAGATACTCTTCATCAGTACATGTTATCCTTTCCCTGAGAATCACAAATAGGCACAGTATCAAAACATCTGGATGCCACAATTTTCAGTTCATCTCCCCATTTCTCAAACACAATTTCTTACCTATGCCTTTACATTTATCCCTAATTAGAATCACTGATGTCAGAGCTTATCTAGTCCGCTGGGATCAAAGCACTGGTTTTCCAGTCTCTTCTGATATTGCCCATCAAGGTAATAAAGCTTCTGCTCTAATTCAGAACAACCTGTTATGCACCACAGCAGCTAATGACCTTTTTTCTTCTACTCCATCATTGTTACTGACCACAGTCTTTGAACCCATTATTATTTTCTGTATGATCTCTACTGCATGAATTAATGGTTTACCAGAATTTAATGTGATTCGTTGTATCGCGTTCCAAGTTTAATCATTCCAAAAATCAATGCAACTATGAAAAGTAAGGTTTGTAATAGCTTTTATTAGTCTAGTAACGCAGCTGGGGGTGGGGTGGGGGGGAAGAGAGCAAATCTGTTTTCAGGCCAGCTATCAGGTCTAACGAAAAAGCCACGTTATTTTGTCAAAAGGAGAATTAGGAACCTAATAATCTGCCTACTCTGCAACAAGGACAAGGTAGCAATTTTCCTGGGGCTGCTCTATTCCTTCAAAAGAACCTGCAATGCTCCCAACAGAGCATAATAAAAAACAGATTCAAACAACAAAACATATTTTTATGGTACTTATCACTACCGCTTTACTTCTGTTGTTAGTTCCCATTGCACTAGTATGCATCACCAGCAGCAATCCAGTCTGGACCAGGACTCTGGCCAGGACAGAGCTCGCAATACTCTGAAAGGCAGGGATTTCTGGAGACTTTGGGCTAAATATTCTCCTCAGATCCTACATAAGAATAACAAATATGACTGTTCCTTTGCTGTAGGACAAGGTCCCCTAGCTCCGTTTCCTATAGGTGATGACTGGTACCAATGATGGCCAACTACTCTTAAGGAGCCCTATGATAGACAACTATAAAGTAATATTCCTTTAATCAATTTCTACCCAGCTACTCCCAAGCCTGAGCTAGGAATCAGCTTTCTAAAAGGTCCCACTTCTTAAAAAAAAAGAAAAAAAAAAAAGAAAAAAAAAGAAAACAAACAAACAAAAATACCCAGAAAAAAACCCCAATGAACAACAAAACCCACCACTTAACCTTTATAAAGGTTTTCTTGCTAATGTTTCTTTTATTGAAGCCTATTAAAAGGTAATGTTTTCAGTAATGTCTTGCAGTAATGCCCTTCTACAAGTTAAAGGTGTACAAAAAGTAAATCCTCATGTTTAAATATTTAAAGTGTCACCTTCCAACTTTTCTAAGCATCTTTCTTCCTCTGTTTTATGATTTCAGAACAGGAGTGTTTGTCCTTGATCTGATGCCACTTTCATTTTGACTTTCTTGTATAATCTCATTTGTGCTTTTATTTGTCTTATTAGAAAGTAGCTGATTCTGCAATGTGGCACATGTAAGTATAGAAGCCTAATTAACATTCATTTTAGGCCAAAAGCAGGATTTACACCACAAACAAAAAAAGCCTAATCCTGGGCTAACTGATCATACATAAAAACAAACATGCAAAAAACTCAACCTCCCTGCAAACTGAAAAAAAAGCCCAAAACACCATAGTTACATGGACAATTTTCCCTGGCTCTATATTAACCTATCTGCATGCCCCTTGTATTTCCACACTATTTTTGCATGGTGATTATGACCAAAACACAATAACTTAAAGCAACATGGCCAGACAAATTCAGAGCCACACAGCCAGAATAAGGACATTAAACATCTACATGATCAAAAGGTACTTTTGTGCATCCCATCCAGAAGCAAAAAACGTGAAAGCTAGAGGAAAGCCAACCCATTAAGTTTCCCAAGAATGCCTAAAATTTTGTCTTGCCAACATCAACAAAGTATTTTAATTGTGTTTGGTTTTGTTCACTGCATAGAGACATGTATTATCATTACCAGTGCTTAACACACTCACACATAAAATCCCTCTGAACAAACAATTCCTAACCCAATGATACATAATTTTAATCTTACCATCAGAATTCTACTGGGGAAAACAGATAAATAAAAGCAGAAATCCACTCTAACCATTTCAAATAATGTTCATCACCTTGCTATTTTATGCATTCAAAACTACTTTTAGACTTGCAATTGTGGCCATAAAATATCATAGAATCATAGAATGTCCTGAATTGGAAGGGACCCACAAGGATCATCAAGTCCAACTCCTGTCCCTGCACAGGACAACCCCAAATTCACACCATGTGTCCAAGAGCACTGTCCAAGTGATTCTTGAATGATGCCACGCTTGGCGCCATGACTGCCTCCGTGGGGAGCCTGTTCCAGTGCTCCACCACCCTCTGCGTGAAGAGACTTCTCCTAATTATCCAACCTAAACCTCCCCGGCACATCTTCCTGCCATTCCCTCGGGTCCTATCATTGGTCACCAGAGACAAGAGATCATCAACACCTGCTCCTCCTCCTCCCCTTGTAAGGAAGCTGTAGACCACGATGAGGTCTGCCCTCAGTCTCCTCTTTTCCAGGCTGAACAAACCAAGTGACTTTAGCTGCTCCTTGTACGGTTTCTCCTCTAAAGCCTTCACCAAATTGGTGGCCCTCCTCTGGATACTCTCTAGTAGCTTTATATCCTTAATGTACTGTGGCACCCAAAACTGCACACAGTACTCAAGGTGAGGCCGCACCAGCACAGAGTAGAGCGGGACAATCCCCTCCCTCGACTGCCTGCAATGCAGTGCTTGATGCACCCCAGGACATGGTTGGCNGGCACTTGTCCTTGTTAAAATTCATACAGTTGGTGATTGCCCAGCTCTCCAGTTTGTCCAGGTCTCTCTGCAGGGTCTCTCTGCCCTCGAGAGTGTCAACAGCTCCTCCCAGTTTTGTGTCATCAGCAAACTTAATCAGTATTCCTTCTAGTCCTGCATCCAAGTCATTTACAAAGACATTAAAGAGTACTGGCCCCAAGATGGATCCCTGCAGAACCCCACTAGTGACCGGCCGCCAGCTCAATGTAACCCCATTTACTATGACACTTTGAGCCTGACCCGTCAGCCAATTGCTCACCCACTGCATTACGTCTTTATCCAGCTCTGTGCTGGACATTTTGTCCAGGAGGACACTGTGAGAGACAGTATTGAAAGTTTTAATGAAATCCAAAAAGATCACATTGACTGGCTTCCCTTGGTCAGCTAGGTGGGTAACCTTGTCATAGAAGGAAATCAAGTTTGTTAGGCAGGACTAATATCATGTTCATGGTACTGAATCAAAAAACAAAATAAAACCCCAAAGAGGTAAACAAATTCAATAAAAACGTGGACAAAATAGTGCTCACTGTAGGCTGAAAGAGGCTATGACACATCTTTGCATGGAGCAATAAACTCAGGGCCAAAATACAAAACTTAAGATAGGAGGTTGTAATGGAAAGGCTGACGACACGGGTACCACAAAATGCATCTTACACACATGTGTTACCAGGCTTGGAAGAAAAGGAGAAAGCTTTTGCTGTGTTCAGAGCAGGTTTAGTGCAAACCCATGAAGCTCCTCAACACAACACTTTTCTTCTCTTCCTCACCATCTCTCTCCTTTCGCAGAGCAGAAATCTGTCAATATATCCCATGGAGTAGGACAATTCTGCAGCCTTGAGATGTGCGGAGGACAACGAATGTATCCTACACTGAAGCTGCCTGTTTGGCAGTAAGGAAACCAGATTTTTCTGCTAGTAGAAGCAAGAACACAGCTCAGCTAAAGTGGGTGAAGCTGTGTCCAAGCCAGCAAGGACCCAGTCTTACTAAATATACAGAATGGCTGCATATGTTGGGATTTTAATTAAATGTTAATGTCTGTATCATTGCAATTTATTAGATAGTCTAATAAACCACAGCACAACTTATTCACAGAATTGGGCTCAGTGACCTGCTCAGAAGCCTACCAAAAGCAGGTAGAATGGGTGGGTGCTCAGCAAACCTCTCCACCTCTGTTATGGCAAAAGACATTAAAGCAAAGAAAGAGGAAAATTTTGGTAACTGTCCTGGGAAGTTTCATTTCCTTGGAACATTACAAAACCAGAGAAGGGAGACACCACTTTGAAAGCCTAATGCAGAAAATAACAGTTATCAGCCTAACTGGAATCTGACTTCTACCAACTGTTTGCAGGAGATGTGATGAGGTGAGAAACTCTAGAAGCCTCTCCAGTATGTCAGGTAACCCACTGCATTACTTACATAGCCCAAGCAGTATGGTTTGTCTTTAACTTCAAAACAATTTTTGCACCCTTATTAGAGTTTAATAATAAATCCACAGTTTCCCTCTGTTTGCCAGGATGAAATAAAGACTGCTAAAATAAAGGAAGGATGCACATGGGAGATGCACAGGGAAAAAAATGACAGAGAAACCTTTCTGATGCATCAAGATCATACTCCAGAGGAAACCATTTCATTTCCCAGGAGGCTCAAAACACTGCTGTCAATGTCATGTCATGCCATGCCAAAAAAGGCCCCAGACATTAACCAGCTACTTCAGGTTGCCCACCTAGGACACAGACCTATGAAATATATAAATTATGACACACCCTGTGTGCAAAAACTTCCTGCAAGCTTCTAGGAATTGTTTTAAAACTAGATGAATGAAGAAATGGGCCAAGGAAAAGTAAGTGACAGCTTTTATCTAGGGTGTTTCTAGAAGACCAGAGCTAATACTGTCTTTCTTTCACAGCTTTGGAGCATTGAAATCTAATTTAATGCAAAAAAAAAAAAATACTGGTGATGTCTATTTGTGCACAAATTTTCTTATGAGACACTAAAAAAAAAAAAAAAACCAACAAAAACAAAAAAAAAAAACCAAACAAGAGATGAAAGAACACTAAATACGCCCTTCAGAACCAGAATTGGAGAGATGCCTTGTTTTGGAAGAGGACAATATTGGCGTGATGAAGACAAGTATTTAAAAAAAAGTTTCTATTGGATTTAAATCAAAAGAGCAATTTTCCTCAGAAACAATCAATAGATCTAGAGATGCAACACTGATGACTGTTTTGTTAAAATGCAGACAATCTCAGAAGGTTAAGTAGTTCTGTATTATCACACATCTACTGATCCCTAGTACAGGATTTGAATTGAATATTTAAGTCAACTTAAGAATACGTACAAAAACCACACATATAAGTGACTACCATCTTTCTCACTTCTAGCTTCGTCCCCTTCTGGCATATGGAAACATCCACTACAGGAATTTTGTTTCTAATATTAATATTACTATTACGGTTGCAAATTTGATCAAAACAATATACAGGCTTAGCATGACAAGACGGGCTTATCAAATGAGCTTTCAACCTACTGATCTGAAAAATACTCTTCCCATGAAGACAATAGCACAGTAGTTAGTGTATTACTGAAAGTTTAACTCAAGTCTAAAAATTATTAAGTTAAAATGTATTTTCAGAAACATTTTAACCAGAAAAATTAACAGTCTGCTTCTCTAATGATCCTATCAAGCTTTAAACTCTACAATATTAGGATTTTTTTTTTGGCCTCTCCTATCACAAGCTTAAATTTAATGAAGATTAATTTGATTTACTGGCCCTCTAGGAATTGGACAAACATAACTAATATATTAGGTTGAAAATTCAATCTTTGATTAATGGGTTTTAAGCAACGCCATGGGGACCCTCAAGTCCTTAAAAAAGTTAATCTTCATGCAAGTATTATGGCCTCAAACTCTGGGCTCTTCAGTAAGAACACGCTAAACTCTTTCGCCACCCAAAGGAAAACAAAGATGTGGCAATTCTCCTCAAAGAATTAGCAGAATAATAGCTGGACACAGAGTGAAAAGGTTCTTTGTCTTGAAAGGCATAAATGCGTCTTTCTGCGTAAGAGATGATTGTGTTAACCAGAGCACTGCTTATTCTGTTACGCTAAATATTGCCGCAGGACCTCAACCAACCATGAGATGGCAAGGTTACATGCCAATTATTAAGTTACTTCAGAAGAATGATGCTCAGGCCAGGATTTTGAAGTTCTAAATCTTTACTTGTAGGAAATTAATGTAGATGCAGGATGGCTTCGAGTACAGCAGCAGAACGAAGATAAAGCATTCAGTCTGTGCACACCATCATCTACTTGAGGCTAAGGTAGCTTTCCACTGAGAGATGATACATTCCACCTACAATGTAAAAACACCTAAGTACTCATCTGTAACAGCTTTAGGTTTTATCATCTATAGCACTCTTAAATTAAACCAGCAAATATTTGCTTAGTAGCAGTGCTGGGCCAGTAACTTCACAAGATTCCCCAGCCTACCCTTGTGAAAGTAGTGAGATTAATATACTCCACAGTCTGTAGGGCAAACAACATTAGAACAAATTCTCTCAGGAAAACCAGGCAGAAAGATGCTATATTTATAGAAATGGGAGTTTAAGTCACTTGGTTCATTTTTTTTAACCACTTGTTATTTATACCAATACTGGCAACGGTGGGATGGCTGCTGAAGAGACGAAGAAAATAAGTTTTGACCACAGCATTGTCAACATGCAGCTGGGAATTTAAATACCTCCTCCCTGTTCCTGCAGTGAGTAGCAACAGCATGGCAAAGCTTTGCCCCCAGAATGCTACTGATTTACATGAAACTACCAGAAATGAAGACTACTTTCAGTGGGCAAAACCACAGTGGGCACAGATGAATTTAAAAAAGAAATGCTTATTATCAAGCTGCAAAAATACTGAGCAACAGGAAAATGAGAATATTATGTTTAATCACCTGTCTTCCTGAGGGAAGTAAAAATGTTTTGCATACAAGACTTAGTCAGAAACATAACAATTCACAGAATTGAAAACATGACATATTTCTCAGTCTAATTCTTTTCTAGGTACTTGAAGTGCATTTTTGTTTGCACTACAACCACACAATGCTGATACCACAAAGAGCCTGTCAGCACTGTAAATCATATTTTTAAGTTCCAGTGAGACAGGATTATGCGTTATTCAGGTTACATGTGGATTCTTCTTGACAGTGTGAATTCTGGCAGTCCTCTAGCCAGGCAAGAAAATAATAATTTCCCCATGTATCAATGCTTAGACAGTTCCTAAAAATCTAACTTTAGCTTGGCTTATTGTTTTTTAGAAATCTGCAAATCCTTTGTGATTTGACAGTTTCCAGTATTATTTTCACTGTGAATCTCCTTGCAAAACCAGGGCTGAAAATCACATTCCTCTGTCACAGCCCAAAGGAGAACTCATCTGAGCCACGAAGCCCAGCTGAGCACTGCCCAGCACAAGCACTGGGACAAAGCAGCAGATGCAAGAGCTCTCTGCTTAGCTTGTACCCAACAGGGAAGATTTTAATATTAAAGAGACCATAATTCTTATTTTTCCCCTTTGTAAGCTGTTATAAACCCCATGTTTTGCTCTATTATGTTCCAGGTTAAGCAAGACTGCAGAACAAGGAGGGGGTTGGGCAAATGTTTCCCACTAAATTTGCATGAGGGAAGGGAAATATCTACCTTACACAGTTATTCTCAATCAGTGTCCTGGGGGCATAAGCTATACCTGTTCTACCTAACTGAACAGTTATTTGCATTCAAGTCAGGACTGAGATGCAAAGCATCAACAACAGATTTCTAATTATAACTATGTAAAATATTACTCCACTCCCAACTATCAAAGATCATAAAAGAGAAGAAAACAGAACTGTGGGCATGCACAATAACACGCTCTCCTCCACCTCCAGGAAAGGCAGAAAACTGACTATGAGCTTTGGTTTTTTAAATACTTTCCATTTGCCTCCTCTTCAGGGGCACTTACAGAGAAAACAAATTACCTACGGCTTCCAACTTGGTAACAGAGCTGGTCTGCATACAAATCTCAGCATAAGGCCTCAGGTCACCACCCTAAATTTCTTTGTATCTCTAGCCTTGAGCAAGTTCAACTTGTTTACTAAAACTGGCTAAAAAAAAAAAAAAAATCCCACAACGAAACAAAGCAAAGGTAACCCCCAAAATCTGTAGAGTGATATTATCCAAGACCAAAGAGGAACTGGCAGTATTAGTTAAGAACTAGATTCCCCTCTGGGCTTCTGGAAACAAACAAACAAAAGAAATCATCACCTCATGATACCCTGGCAAATGGAAGCGATGGTGTTTTCTACCCCCTGAATTAGAAAAATGGCCTCTTACTTATCACACAGTCATGGAAACCCCACCACGAGCAAGGCCCAAAGGCAGTTTGGACTCAAGAAAGATCCATCTGTTCTTTATTTTTTACCCATAGGCACCACAGCCATCACTCAATGCTGCAAATAAACTGATGATGAGAAGTAGGCAATAGGAAGCTACCAGCTGGAACTGAATAAATATTTACAGATGTCCCAACATACGTAGCAAAAAGCCTACAAAAGTTGAATGTAGCAAGCTAGCAGGGTCTTACCGTGGTCAGAAAGACTCTTACAAAGAATTTTTTGGCATTATCAACTAGTCTGGGTGCATCTCAACCTACAACCACCAGGGGAGACTGCTGTCTCGCCCAGCCTCTCCTCTCTCACCCAAATGTACTCCAGAATGTGAGACCCGCTGCTGTCTATAAACAGCTCACAGATGGTGCTAAACGCCTCAGCTAGATCGTAAAGAAACCCAAACCCAACACCATAATTCAATCCAGCTGCAAGCTCAGAGAGGCACCCAGCCCATCATCTGTGATCCAGCCTGTGCTCTGCTCTGTTGAGTGCTTGGGGCATCGACAGGCCCACAGCCCTACCACAGAATGAGTGGTAAAACATCACTCAAAATAAGAGAGAACATCTTACACAGAAGAAGAAAGAGAGCAGCCGTCACATTCTTGCAAGCAGGAGATGCCTGCATCTTAAAAATCAAGCTTCTTTTCATTAGGGCTTGGCAAAAAAGCATAAAAATCAGAGGAGGGAATTATTCTTACTAGATAATGTAAAAATATTTACACAGTGGTTCCTAACAGTTCATCCTCATAAAGATTTCCGCCTTTCCTTTACGGGCATATGCAGCACAGCATATTACTGTTATCTTCCTAGGAAAGGGGTGATGAAAAGTAACTGCTTGAACCAACCTGGACAAGGTCCAGCCTCCAGGGCACTAACTGCAAAGGGAGCTCTTACCTGTGCTGTGCTTCAGAAGGAAGCAATGCCTCGGCAGGGCACAGGACGCCAGTTGGCAGTCACCAGAGCTTACATCTGCCTGTTTTTAAAGCATGGGGAAAAGGAAGTGATTTGCAGGAGCAGGACCCCAGCAGTGCACACCGTGCCCATCCAGCCCCTGCGCCTGATCAGCTGGGTGTCCATGCATCGTGCTCAGCTCCTGGGGTGTCCCCTTCCCACAGCCACTGTGTTGACAGAGGGAGAGCTGTACCATCAAAGCCCAACAGCTCCAGCCAGTGCCTCCAGCGCTGCCTCCCCGCGCCCAGGAAGCACCAAGAGCAGTATCTCCAGTCGCTTACTCAACATGGAGTGAGAAGGAAGGCGCAGACGAATGGGATGCAGCAAAGGGGGCCAGAGACAGAATAAGGAATTACTTTTTCTTCGTACACCAGAGATGATGTTTTATTGGAGTTCACAGACTTTACACGTTTCAAGAGGACTACTAGAAAGTTAAATGAAGTGTGCACACCTAACTCGAGTCCCAAATGGAATATATAGTACCCAGTTACCATAGCAACTTCCCTTTCAAGTTCCGGGACAAATCAGATTTCTGATGCTCTACACTACTGCAATTGTGAGAGCAAAATGGACAAGATAACTACTGATATATTGTTATTTCAAGTGCCTGAAAAAATAAAGCAAAATAAATAAAATTATTCCCTTTAAGAACAGAAAAACACTTTTTTTTCCAGAAGGCCAAGAGAAAACCCTATGCACAAGAGATATTCAAAAGCGAGAACCCAATGAGCTGTGAAAAAAAAAATAATCAGGGAGAACAGGAAATTACCATAGGCTGGTAATTTGACATATAGCACACCTCCATCAGAGGAAACCACATTCTTCTAAAAAGTTATTTAGCAGAAGAGTTGTAAAAACGTGTAATGCCTAGTGCAATACCTCAAAGGCTGATCAGGTAAGAACATGCTTTAAGATCAGGTCACTACTTCATACAGGAAACATGACTTTACTTGGAAGAGACCTCTCATTCACTAATTAGCATTAGTGCTTTAGTAAGGGAATATTTCCGTTTTAATATGAGCCAAAGTCTCACCACTGTGTTACAGAAATGAATTTTGTTATTGGAAGTAGCATCCTCTTCCAAATCAGTGAGCTGCAGATTACTTGCTACAATGAAAATGGCTTTCCTTTATAAACATTTCTGCAAATGTCCAGCTTGGTTATTTATATTGTGCCTTTTTTCAACAGGTTCATCATTTCCTTTTATTCAATGTTCAAACCTAATGTGAAGGGATTCTATTAATTGTTCAGAAGCATCCTCATTTTACCAATGGATGAAACTTTATACTATTCCTTTAAATACAGTTGCAGTACTGCAGAGTAGCACCAGCAGAAAAAGCTGGCAAAGTTGCCTTCCTTTGGGATAAATGGGAAAAAATTGTATCTAGTTATCATCACAGGGGACAAAAAGCTTGACATTCCTGTAAGCTATGACTCATTGAGTTTTTTGGGTTTGTTTTTAATTTATTTGTAAAGGAATCTTAACAGCCTTTTTTTTGCCTTCAGGAAGTTTAAGGGTTGCAAAACTTCCTTTTCCTCCCAATATTATTATCTGTAAAGAGAAGAAAAAGCCTGTAAGCCATTGCATTGGAGGTTGGCAGAACGGTAAGCTTACCTTAAAAAGGCTGGTAGTTAAGCCAACGGTCACAACTCTTAGTTTGTTACAGAGGAATAAATGGGTTATTGAGAGGTAGCATAGAAGACACAAATCCATTAATAACATCTAGTTTGTCCTAACCATTTCCATCACCTTGAAAGTCACCTTTGCACTCTCTGTCAGCCATCAGCTTCAGATAAGATCATTGTATTACTGCTGCAGTCTGAACTCTATTTAGGGAAAAAGAAAAAGGTTAAAACAAAATTCATTTATAACTGTATCATTTAAGTTCTGTTCACCAACTGACTAGGTAAGCATTTCAGAATGTATGTCCTCTGTAGGCTGCAGAAATGTGACATAACTGCATGACAGCATCATAATTAAGACACATCTACAATTTGGTGAGAGAAGGGAAGAGGCAAAAAAAATAAAAAAGAGAAAGAAAAAAATTGAAAAAAAAATCACACTTTGTCAGGTCAGTTTTACAGTTTCTGAAATGCCAGTTGTTCATTTTAGCACACCACTGGTCTCAAATGGTGAAGGTACTGTCAATCAAAATACTCCTATTACAAGCAAGCTCTGGGCTTGTATTTAGGCATGGGAGTGAGAGAAGAGGTAAGGGAAATAAACTCTGTTCTGGGAATATATTTAGACATCATAGAGTGGAAGAATAAAGAAGAAATTAAAATATACGGGTTTGCACACTACTACCTTTTAAGAGCAGTGGCAGAGTTATGTTAAGGGCCAGTTACAGCTCAAGTCACTTGGGGACTCCTTTTGTCTCTTTCTGCTGTTTTGGCTCACAGCTCTTTTAGATGAGAAAAGCGATTGTGTGCCAGCGGTGCTCGTGTGACCTGAGAGCTCCAGGTCCTTTAAAGATAGATGGAGGGTCATGGCCTTCATTCTCCAGGTCGGTATTTTTAAGAATCATTTTGCATAACTTCAGTGTACGCATGGATTCTCAAGAGCCATTTCAGGGGCTCAACTTTCAGTCTTTGCATCTGCCCTCTTAAAAATCTAGTTTCTCTAACGCTCATTGTCCCCTCCCCAAAATGAGTATTTCCAACTTTGGTTCCTCTTGAGAGCAAAACTTAGTGTCTTCCATGGCATAATCTTCAGCTAAAGCACTGTATCCTTCTATTAAACTTTTATCTTAAAACGCAGTATTTTCTTGAATTGTCCAAAAATGCCACAACCTGCTTTTAGCAACCCATAAGCAAAGCGCCCAACATCTCTTCAAGGTGCAATGCAGCTTTTGCCTCTAATTGTCCAAGCTCTCATGACTACCGTCACCTCTTCCTTTGCTCTTGGGAACAACATTTGAATTTGAATGCTGGTGCCTCATATTTCATCCCTGTTAGATGAACCAGCATATCCATTTCCAGTACTAATAAGTTTAAATGAGTAGTGACAGTTTCCAGTCATGCAGAAACATAGGCAGACTCAAATGTCATTCTCAAAATGGTAACTGATTTGAGAGAGAGCATCACAGTCAAATTACCAAAACAGATACTGTTTTTAAATGACTCATTAAAATCCAGGGCAGATCAAAGGACCTGACAGCAAAAGGATTATTAGGAAAAAAACCCCACCATATTTAACGTGTTAGCTAATATGTTAGAATCCCCAAGAAGATAAAGCAATTTTAGTTTCAAACAAAAGTACTTGTCTTTCTGAAAAAGAACAACATTAATTCAAGATAAAATCATGATACTGGAGGTGAGCCAGTTTATTGTTTTCACAAGACTTAGCAGACTGAACTCAAGATAACAGAAGAATCCCAGGGCTTTGCAAAAGAGGGATAAAAGCTACAAGCTCTCGTCTTCTAAGCACCAGCACTGACATTCTCCACTCCAGACCTCTGTTTGCTACTGCTGCCATCACCCCACCTGGTATCGTGGCTGGGGATTTAATTTGCCAGTGTTGTTGGGACAGTCATTTTGGTCTTCACTGTCTGGTAGTTAACAATACAGGTCTGCAGCCAGTTCAAAAGAACTGGAGACTAAAAATAGATGGAAACAAAAACTGTTTCTTTTGCTCCGACCATAAAGTGGATGCTATGAAAAACACAGGGTTCATAAGCAAGAAAATTAGTGATGTACTTCCCATGGAACTGTTAGCCTTTACAGGGTTAAGTCTAAACAGAGAAAGAATTGAGTGAAAACACACTGAAATGCCTCATGGCAGGGGACCCTGGAGGGTCTCCTAACTCTCAACAGTCACAAGTTTTTACAGAGGTGAAATGATACCATACCCATTTACCCATTACTGCCAGCCCATTCTGTCAGTCCCCAGTCAACGGCCCCCCCTTCATCTTCACATCACTTACCGCTGCTAGTACACCTACCTCTACAGTGCCAATACTGAAATCACGACAGCTGATTCTTCTGCCTAGCAAGCAACTGGAAATTGTGACGATTTCAATGGAGAAGAACTTAGGCAAGTTCACAGTAAAACTTGCTTAGTTTTGTTTGAGGCAATACTGAACAGTAAAACTGAGGATGAGCTGCCCTGTTTCACTCATCAACTTCAGAAATTCTGAATAGGCAACTTTGCATGCAAGAGATCTCAGGTATTTATAAAATGAACAGCCCCAAACCCAAGATGTTAATCCTCATATTTACTTCACCAGGGTGCAGGAAGTGCCCAAAATACGTTATTTGTCATTAAGCACTCACATCAATCTCTGAAGCTGAAACGTACACCTGAACAGAGTAAAATCAGTATCAACCTATATGAAACAATGTATTGCAGCACTTTCAGCCTCTCTTCACTATATTGCCTAAAGATGGTAGCATTTTAAGACCTCTTTGTAGTTCATACCCCAGTGAGATGGAGTAATTCCTGAGGACTGCAGAAGAACATTAAGGAACGTTAAAGAGAGTCAAGGGAGACCATTAGGTAGTTTTAGATCCTCTCTCTCTTTTTTATCTTAAAAAAAGCCCTTTCATCTCAGATAAACAGAGGGGGTTTCTTGGTTTATTTGCTTTTATGTCTGGAGTTAGACATTGCCCAGCAGAGTTTTCATGAAAACACAATGCTCTTTTAAAATAGTACACAATTCAAACAAAAGATGTGCCTCTCACTAAGATGAATACCCCCAAAAAACCCCCAAGAATGGCAACAAATTCTTTTAAATTGCTTCCAAATGATCTAAGTTTCTATTAATTAAACAAGCACATGAATTTTCTTGGGGTTTGTTTTGGTTTCTTGTTGTGGGCTGTTGTTTTTAATCTGAGATTTTGGGCCTCAATCTCACAAGCATTTAAGTTAAACAACAGGCAAATAGACAAGTTGTCCCATTACTATCAGTGGAACAAATAAGTATTTATAGATCAAGATTTTGATTCTGAATCAACCCTCTCCCCCACAGTTGACAACAACTCCTTCATGAACACCGCTGCCAAGTTTTACCAGTGAACATTTCCAAGAGGGCTGAAGAATACCTTCACACTTGTCAAGGTAGGCCTTAAGCAATTCTCGGTACATTATGAACCAGTGAATTCAGTGAAGGGGGAGAAGACTTTTTGCTAAGCCACTCGTTTGAGTACTACTGTACACCAGAGCTTACGCTCCATCAGATTCACAGTACATGAATTGTATCATTGTCTGGAACATATCAATGGCTGAAGGCATATGTACATTACCAGATGTGGTTTTCCTAGGCAAGACACTAGATTTAGACAAACACAAAATACACAGCTGTTGTAAAATTGGAAAGAAACTGAAAAACTATCTGTGCAGAATATGTATGTATATATGTCTTAAAGACATAAATGAGGAAAAGCAAGAGAGGGCAAAAGAGTTGCCTTATTTTCTGCCAGAGCAACGACTTGGTGAATTTCTAGAAGCTCTAGGGGGAATATGTGTCGAGTGGAGAGTGCACATTTAGACTGAGAGTGCTAATCGCATATGGTTTCTAATCAGTGAGTGCAACACCACCATCCCAACTGCAATGAAAAAGAAGTTTCTGTACAACAAAAATGACCCCCAAGTTCCAGATCTGCATCATTTTTAAGGTCAGCTGATCCCTGAAGGGATCACAGGGTAAGAACAGGGAAATATCTGGAAGACTCTGTTGTTTTATGTCATCATGGCAACAACACTGCCTCAGAACATCTCATTACTGGAAGCAAGAGTCCCATGTAGGGGAGGCATGCAGGGAGCACAGAAAGAGCAAGGTCATCTGTAAAATTACTATGTACTTTTTTTTAAGTCCTAAAGAAGTCGCTACACTAGTAAGCTCTGTGAGTGAGGTTTTAAGACCAAGGAGGACTTGCATCACTCATGACACGTTCCCACAGTGTCTTGTGGATTCAATTTACTAAACTGCCTGAAGTGACATCTGCAGATCTTGTTCAGTAGCAGCCATAAGGGAGACATGGCCATAGAGCAAAATTGTTATTGCTGGCATTATTGGCAATACTAGCACAGCATGCATCTGGACATCCCAGTTGCTGTACGACACCATTTCCATGGTCTAGGAGATAGGAAGGCCCCGAGTCTCTCAAATGTCAAGTGAACCTATACAAAAACCTCCCCAACACTTCCACGGATTTCTCCCACAGGGTAATATAGCCTTTAACTCTTAGAAACTGTCTTGCAACCAAGTGTCTCAGTCTGCCACATGAGCCAAAAACGATTATGCAGAGAAGTGCAGAGTGGTACAGAAAGTGATCTGAGTTTATACAATTTATATAGTGAAGCGTGAAGAGAAAGAATTACAGACTCTAGGATTATCTGCTTTTAGCCTATGAGGTTCTGGGGGAAAAGGTCTATATGCAGAGGGGGAAATATGTACTGCATTTGCTATGTGCCAAAATAATACATACATAAACACAAACAACAGTATCTGGAGGGTAGCACCACACAATTCAAACACAAAACTACTAAAAATTCACTAATGAGCTTAGTGAAAAATGCCAATGTTTGCCAGCGGCAGGCTGTTTAAATTATTGTGTCTATCATGGACAGAGAGGAAGGACAAGAAATCTTGTTTTATATTTTTCTACCAAAAATAGAAGGGCAGAAACTCTCCTCCTTCATACACTCTGGAGGTCAAACTAGAAGATGTAACGATCCCTCGTGGCTTTAAACAGGTTTTATAGATTATCTGACTTAAAAATAGACACAATGTTTAAATAATAAAATTCTCTTGAAACTGAATGCCTAGTACAACAAGCCTCCAGTCACTGGCTAAGATCTGGAGGAGCTATGACCGTACAAATATTTGTAATAAACCAAAGGGAAAATCTTGGGTAGATGTTTTGAAACTGAAATTTTATCCCACTGACTCTATCCACCTGAAAAACAAACAATACGTACTACCTTCTATATAGCCTGCTTTAGCTAGGTGCAGATCTCCAGAAAAGCGTGCTGACAGAGGTTGTGTCTCCGGTGCAGATACCATACCCAGGTTTGAGTACTGGACCCAGTCTAGCCATGGTAGCAAGGACCTCTCTCCTCAGCCAAGAGGCATGGAGTCCACTGTGTCCCATGTGACTGTAGCCTGTTTCTGGTACTGGGAGAGCACAATTAAAATTGGCTTGGATATGCCTGCACTGTCCTGACATCGCTGCTGTAGTCACTCCTCTGAATGATTCAAATAATAATTCAAAGCCTGTTACCATACAATAATTGCCAGAGGTCACACCGTCATAGTTCAGATGAGAACCTGAATTCATTAAGTGAACCAATATATGTGTTGCCTTTTTGCTTCCTTTTCAAGTACAAGGCCAAAAGAGGAAGTACAGGAGAGATGTGTTGTCATCTCGTCAATGGAGTTGCTTCTTGTCAGCTACACCATTGTTTAACTTGTCACAAGCACAAGCAAAACAATACAACACAGCAAACCTCACCAACTTGTATGAATGGCCTGGAAGACCACTGGAAATCACTTAATTTTGTGAGCCAGTGAGTACACTAACAATAGGAATCAGATCACTTTGCCCATACATTTTGACAACGACAATTTCATTTTATTTATTATGATAATTCATAAAGCACCATCAAATACAGTATAGAATCTCTTCTAAAAATAATTACAGTCTAGTAATGCAATAACTCATTGAAGCACACCATTAAGTCCTTGACAGTTAGGGAACGAACCAAATACTTCGTGCAAATGAAGGATTAGCAAGGTTTCAACACACACATTTCCTTGCACTTAAAATGTGCAAGGAGCAAACCTTATTAAAACAGCATTTCATATTATACTTTAAAATGATGGCCCCTTAGGCAGATTTTCTGTACTTCAAAAGACAGCTATTATACTACATGTTACAGTCTAGGATAACAGAAAAAGAAATTCCTATCAAACTGCTGTACCGCTGTATGCAGGGAGCATAAAATTGTTGCTCTTTCCTACAGCCCTCAAGAAAACCCAGACTTTTATTCAAAATGAGGTGTCACCAGTTTCACACAATAAAGAGAGAACAGCTTTAATACAATGCTATGAATTGTCTTCCACTTTGCTACTGAAAATATTTTGAGCAGCTATGAACCTACCATACAGCATTTGGGACATCTCCATACGGGCCTCAGGGTTATATTGCCTACCTCTGTGTGTTTAAACTGCTTCTATTTCTATGCAGAGGGATTTTGTGATTGCTTTGTCGTTGTTTTTAAAATAGGATTTCCCTAAAATTACAAGATAAAAAAGATGGCTGATGCCTTTTTTCTTGCTGTTTAATGCTGTTCGAAGTTGCCTGAAAATTTGCTTACACATAATCATAAAGGACTGAATCAGTTTCCTGCTTTGTATCATTTCTCTTTTAGAAGTCCTTGCAGTGCAGTCACTATGAAATCATG
This sequence comes from Sula dactylatra, assembly GCA_013389905.1. Classification (NCBI taxonomy): domain Eukaryota; kingdom Metazoa; phylum Chordata; class Aves; order Suliformes; family Sulidae; genus Sula; species Sula dactylatra. The sequence continues at coordinate 29,763 of WEKW01020309.1, read as the reverse complement.
CTGCCCATGATCCAGATTCATGCAATCTCTCTAACGTGTTAACTGATTCAGGTCTTCATAATTAGAACTAATCCAGAAACTATTAGGAAACATCCCTAGCAATTTAAATAAGCATTATACTAGATATTAAGATACGATTAGATACAGATCACTTGTTATAGGAGGTTTGAGAGCCCAACTTAGTAAACTAGAACCCGCTAAAGATCACCAAAAATATCTAACAACAATACTCAAACGGAGATCTCGTAACGAGTAATTAAGAATGCTGAAAGAACTCACAGAAGGTGTTGCATTCTCCCAAACTTTTCCATCTTATCTCAGATGCTTACAGCAAAAAGAACAGAGGAGTTTTCTTCAAAGCACAATTATTACCAATCCTCTCCAACATTCCAGCAGCACAATATTCTTATAATGTGACCAAGTAACTCCCTCAGATCCTCAGGAGACATTAGCAAAATAATTGTTCCCCGTCAGTGTTCCTTTGTTACTACTTTATTTTTTTTCTTACCCTTATTACTTCAGGCAGAAATGACTTGGAGATATTATCCATCAATTTACTAAACCAGAATTCCCCTGCATTTATTTTCTTTTAGGTGAATGTTTTACAATTAAATTGTACATTAGAGCTAAATCTAAAGATTTTCTACCTGGCTAAAACTGATTGGCCCACTAAGTCTTCAGTTCAATTTCCTCCACCCCTCTCATTTTGCTAACTAGAAGAGAAATGAATCTACCTCCAAGCCTGTTGGAATCAATCTTCTTTTCTCTTTCTCACAATTTATAAGTCAGAGGCTTAAAAATTGTTCATATCCTCTTTTAACAAGCTGGTTATGTGAGATAAGCGCAAGAACATTAATAAAAATAGCTCAGCATTAAGTCATGGATGTTTTACAAAAGTAGACCTAAAAAAAATCCTAAAGGCTAATTGTGATTTATACCACGTCTCTTTTCCTATACTACCAATTATCAATCATCCCTAAAAGATCCCTTCTTCTACATGCCAATGTCATGAATGCAACTGCTGCCAGCTCATTCCTAATCAGGTGAGACGCTGCAGAGAACAGACCACCCCCAGTTAGCCCTGTGACTTGTAAATGTTGGCATACTGCAGAAGAGGTTTTATTCTTTCTCAGTTATGGTCTTTTTTTTTTTCTTTTTTTTAAAGAAGTCCTTTACAAAGATTTCACAGCTGGAAAGCACAGCTTCTCTCACCTCAGCCCTCCCACACATTGTACCTTGGTATGGTCTACACCATCACTTTTACCAGCACCCGCAATGTTTCCAGTGTTCACGAAAACTGTATCTAGAACAATGATAAAACAACCACCAGCACTGAAACTTTTATTATTGCAATTACAACAAAGCAGCCGGTGATAATAATAATAATACTTAGCATTTATATGGTGCTTTATACCTTCAAAAGGCTGTATAAACATTTGCTAATTAAGCCTCACAGAAATCCTGAGAGACAGATGCATTTTCCGGATTATAAACTGAGGCAAAGAGACAAAACAGCTGTCTCCAAAATCAAGATCTCTATCTAGAAAAGGGAATGGAGATCTCTTTGGACAATAACAACTTTTAGAGTTATAAAAGTACAGCTTAAAATACTCAAAGAATATGATGGGACATAAACCCTTATGCTCTGCACATCCGCCCCCTCCAAAAAAGTCGGTAAACACCTTCCCCGGGAAGATTTAGTTTCCCGCTGCTCGCTGCTCTAAGCTAGTCACCACTGTGGAGCACAAAACGCTGGACTGCACAGGCCAGTAGGACCGTCTCATCTGCCAAACCCCCAGCCTGGATGTACAAGCCCCTCTGAAGAAGTCAAACCGTTGACAAACTGCACGGAACTGTGACTTCAATCGGTCACCACCAAGACTGGGCCTCAACAGCAACTTGCTTCTCCCAGGCTGTATTCTGCTCTGCTACTATTTAAGAAACACACGAACACTTCTCTTTCTTGCATGTCAACGTTTAGCTTTAATATAAAAAGAGAGAAAAACTGTACATTCTAAGTAGAAAAGAACAAATGCCACCACACTGAGAATACTTTACATTCATATTCAGTAAGACATTGAATGAACAGACTTTTTTTGTGTGCGTTAGACACCTCACTCACATAGAGAAAACAATTGCCTACACACATTCCAACACCTCCTATTCAGGTCTTGAGCTCTAGAACTGCTTGAAGTGAGCTTAAAATTATTGCCTAGACAAAATACACAATGTTAAACCTTCAGAGAAGGCATTACTTTTAAAGCCCTATCCCACAAAGATTTGGCTACCCATGTACTTTCATATACGACCTGTGCCACAGAGATCTGTGGATCGAAATGCATTTCAGAAGACACTGGAATAAATGATACAAAAGGGGAAAAAGAGTTGGTTTGTGAGAAAGGAAAAACTTTACTGCAAGAAGTGGCATGAAGTGCATTCTCCAAAGCTGGAGATGGACCACTATGCGCAACTGAAGAGTGAAGTGAAACAAAAAGAGGAGGCGAAGCTTAGGAGATAAATTAAGGAAGGAGGAAGAAATAAAAAAGGAGATTAAAGTTATATGAAGACTCAAGAGCAGGACGGACCAGAATATGGAAGACAGTGGAAAAACATGGCTCAGGCAAGTGGAGAAGAAAGGAAAACATTAAGAGCTAACCCAGGGGCCAGGCTGAGCAGGGAGAACTGAGGCCAAACCTGAAGGCAAGGCTCAAAATACAGTAGTGCTTTAGCACAGGAGCAGCCATGAGAAGGGAAACAGCGACTTCAGCAAAGAAGATGTGTTTGCTTCTCGGCAGTGGTAGGACATTCGTCACACAGGGGTGATTTACCTAATGGACACTAAGGTACAAAGTCCAGATTCCTTACTCTGTCCTGCCCTCTGTATGTGAGATAGCACCAAGAGGCTAATTACCAGTTAGCCCAGATTTATTAGCCATAACGAAGTTTGCAGCTGAAATAAGAATAGACTCCACCCTCCTACCTCCCAGCCCTCTGCCCTCACCCCTGGACAATTCTTTATCCCTAAATACAGGAAGAGAAGGAAGCAGAAGAGACAAAACATTACACTAAGGTTGCAAGAGCATGGGAAGAACTGCAAAGCAATAAATAATGCTAGAAGTGGAGAAGAGAATAAGTAATTCCACTTCAGGAAAAGCAAGCCTGGGATGACACTGAAGTAAAAGAAGAAGAAGAATGTGTATTTAAATACACAGCCTGCCACCCAATTCTGAATGTGAAACACAGATGTATATTGATATCCCCAACTGAAGGCAGTATAATGCACTCACTGGCTTCTCAAGACGTGTTGTGCAAAGCTGTAAATTACTTTAGAGACACATCTATAAATGGCTGACTTTTCTGTGCTGTTTTTAAAATGGCACAGAAGATCATCAAGCTGAATTTTATTACAACTTGATATCACAAACTCCTCATGATGTAACTCAATTTCATTGCATAGTCCTTGCTATATCAGTCATATGCACTCAGTTACAATGAAGAACTCAACGCACAAGATGAACGTCTCACTCCTTGTACACAGACCTCACATTCACATGCTCTGAGTAACAGAACTGCACCTTCAAAGTATTTTTGTGAGGTACACTTGGATTCCCAAAGGCACTGAACTCCTACCAAACCCCTGTATCAACCAGACACCTAACTCCCTGAAACACCAAGTGTTAAATCCCTTATGGATTAGAAAAAGAACGTTTTCTCAAGGCTAATTACTCCAAATTATATTTTATACTGGAAACAAAGAGATCTTTGACTCAGGAAATAGAGAAGATGACACCTCAGACACACTGTGGCATCAAGCAAAAAAGAGCAGTGGCATTGAAGAAGGAAGAGTACATCAGAATGAAGAGCAGAGTCTTCAGTCTTCATGAAAGGAGCATTCAGAGGGCTGAATTAACATTAAGCCCTCTCAAACACCCCAGAATGAAAGAAAGTGCTCATTAACCAAAGTTCACATTTCAGGTGAAAGTCAAATCACTAGGAGCATTAAGCAAACAAATTGCAGCAACATCAAATTCTACCTAAAGTTAAAACATTAATAAAATTTGGATATTCTTGTATCTCACCAGACATCTGCAAGTATTGAAGAGCAAATGGACTTCTGTGATCTCACATATTTCTCATGGTTTTTAGATCAAGATTTATGCAGCTGATTTGAGGGGTACATTAAATATCGTTTCCCTTTCCTAATGGGTCTGGACCTATACTAATGACCAGCCAAAAGATACTGCTAACATCTGACTTTCAGCTTCTCTTTGCACTTGAGCCAATTTCTGGAAGGCGAGGGGGAGGAGAAGGGAATACTGATGGGAGAAGCAGCAAGCCTAGCACCTGCTTTTCTACTTGGTCAAATCTTTAAAAATCCTTTACATGCAGGAGAAGAAATCAAAGTAATACACACAAATCCCCATGAGTCATCCCTTTATTTTCCAGTTACATACATTCCTGAGCTACAGACATTAAGGCTCGCAGGGATACTCTTGCAGTAGGTTAAGTCTGAAGCATCCAGCAGCTACAGCAAACTCCAGCCCCCTGCCCCCAGAACCAGCTATGGCAGCTTCACAATTAAGTCAGATGAACACAGCTCCTCTGTGCTCATGGAAGGCTTGAAAGACATCAGATATTCTCTTACCTGCAGTGGTAATCTATAAAATCCAGAAAATCCATAAATAGTAACATTTGGGACTATATAAAAGATAAATGCTCTATCTCATGTAAAACCAATGCACTCTTGAAAAGAAAAAAAAAAAGTTATATGTACGGAGCGTACTTTAAGTTACTGAACAACCATAATACCTACTCTCACTCAACAGATACTGTTCTTAAAACGGTGAGTTTTTTCTAAATATTTTGCTGAAATACTCGAAGGTTTCACAGTATTACAGGACAACGGTTTCATCGTTTCACAATCCAGGGTTTTATAGCAGTTTTTAGGGTTTTTACTCTGTTATCGAGAACATAGCAATTTCCCTGGTTGGTCAAAAGGCCAACTTGAGTGAAGCTTTAAGAACAAATGCAAGTAGAATCCTGTCACACCGTCAGTAATGAAGATGTCTGTTATGCATCAGAAAACTACACAACAGAAAACCCCACAGAAATGGACAGCTTAAGGAGAGATATACAAATTCCACAGGAAATACTAACCCTGCACCATTGAAGCTACGGACATCTGCTAACTTTGTCTTTCCAGAATGCATAAGGATGCTGAATTCTATTCAGAAAAAGACAAAGTTAATAAATACAAAGAAAGTAATCTGCAATTTGCTATTTCCACTTCAGATCTCAATCCTGTGGAGCTTCACAGCATGAGTAACTTTAATTACCTAGACAGTGGCATAGAGAGGGAAGGGAAGAAAGGACTGGAAGTGTTCAATTAGTAGCATTCAAGGCCCTGAGTTGGCTAGTATTTCAAAACTTTACTAAAACTGACATTACAGAATGAAATCAAAGGCATGTGTTAGTGATTGTGGGCTCATGGTCACTGCTTGAAATGAAAACAGGTCCTCAAAAGCTAATGCTAACAACGTTTTCATTTGTAACTGATTTATTTTTTTATCCCCCCAGTCTCCATGACACACAATTAAAAACAAAAAACAAACAAGAAAATCCCTCCCCACAAAACAGATGTGAAGGTTGCTCCTTCCCACATCACCGTGGTCTTTCCAAGAAGGCTGTGACTAACCTCCTCAGGCAGCAAGCAGAATTATGTAGGGTCTCCGAGTATCAAATGCTATGAGACACCTTGTCTTACCTGTCCATTTCAGTGAATGAAGAGCTCTGTTTTGTAAACAGTTGTGCAAATGCCTTTCTACACACACACACCAAATAGTCTCACTGACTTAGATGAAACTTCAAATTACTTTATACCTAAGCTGATCCATGGGCACAACAGGGAGAAACCCAGAAGTCACTCAGGACTGCAGTAACAACTGAAGTTCCTGGCAAAATGTAAAATTCAGATGAGAGTGACCATCTAACTTGAGACCTAGGGTGGGATACTGACATTCCTAGGTATCAGGGTTAAATAGAGATCTGTATGAAATTATAAGAAAATGTGTTGGATGAATTAATCGATGGAGGAATCAGAGTCTAACTCCAGAGCTGAGATACTATGGCAGCAGTTACAGCTCTCCCTGAAAGCAAGAATTCTAGTTTCTGGTAATGCAAAGCATTTAATATTGGAAAAACAAGCGATCTAGCACTGAAAACAAGAAATTAGCCTCTTAGTCCTTTTTTTTTCCCCAGTGTGAAAATTCAATGTATATTACTGCACTGTTAGTTTAGTTTACCTACGGTATTTTTAGTGACTTACAGTTTTAGCAGGTATTGTGTAAGTATGGCCCTACATGAGGAAAAAGGGTATTTCAGGCATCATGCTGCTCTCTGTACCACAAAACAAATACTGAGGCTTCAAGATCAGTTAAAAGCCATCTAGATGCAAGCTGTTCATTTGCCTCCTTGAGAACCCAGCTCAGGACTAAAACGATGAAAACTCTGAATCCCTATGGACAAAGGGGACACAGAACCAGATGCTGTTAAGTGAGAAAGCAAGAAGAAATCCTGGTTTCAAAGGAAATGTGAGAAACAGACCTATCCACATGCACAAAACACGCACGCAACCAAAGCACCTTTACAATTCTCTTTGAATGGAGGTATCAGGATCAGGCCACGCACACAGCTCCGTGGTGTTAAATGTCTTTTCTTTCTGGCCACCAGCCCCACAGCGGAGAGAGAAGAGTCTGGAGGGGTCACATACCAAAGGGCTCCATTTTTTGGTTGAGCACAGCTGAAAGCTGTGTCTTCAAGAAAATCTCGTACTTTTGACCAGTCATTCACTGTTTGAGAAGACAGAGTGATGCAGGAATTGTAATTAGGAGTGTAAGAGCAACAAGTGCTAGACACTGAAATAAAAGTTAGCAAGTACTTTATTAGTGCAGTCTTCATTGTGTGGACTTGAAGTCTTCTGTTATGTCACTGCAGTAGCTGAAGAGAAAAGTTCTTATATATTTAACCTATTTTGACCCTCAGGGCACTAATTCAACTTCAGATGTTTACATTTTAATAAGTTTTCACACGAAAGGGAAAAAAAAATGCAACAGTTAATGTGACCGATTTGCCAGTTACAGCTAGACTACGGACAGAAAGCAAATCAATCATATTTCACAAATTTAATTGTTGAAGAGTAAAAACCTTCTGTATTTTTTTCCATCTGTGCATTTTACAGCAGAAGTAAGTATCTTTAGATCAACCTTGCCCTATTATCACTATATGTAAGCTGGCACCTAATTGCTGTTGGGTGTTGTTGCTTGTGTGGCGTTACCTCCCCTCCAATTAAATCTAATGGGATGCTTTGGCTCCTTTCAAAATTACACGCAATCAGAAACATTCACTCTAAGCTATGAGAAGGCATAACTCAATACTGCAGCCACTATGAGTATGTGACAATACAAGCCGGTTGGACAATCAAAGTCCAAAGCCACTTGTATTTCCTCAGCCTCCCCCAGTAAAACCAAGCAGCAGCCCCAACCTGCTTCTGTGGAGCTTTGAGCACAGTATCTCATTACCTGACGATACCTGTATGCTAATAATGCTACATTCACTGTGAACTGTGAATCAAGATGAGATACACTGCGTCTCCCTTACACGTCGGGAGCCTTGTCAGCCCTTTGCAGTCCCCACAGCTCACTGAGAGGAAACGACCGACCCGTTTCAGGCCTGGCCTAGGAGAGGACCACTTCTCAGAGGCCACGGGTTGCAGCATTTCCATGGGTACCCCATGGAAAGGAGACCAGTCACACAATGCTGATTCGGTATTTCCAGTTGCTAACAACAAAAATGGACATTTTTATGTTCTCCCATGTAAGCAATTTTTGTAGCTGACATTGCACAATCACAAACGAGAAGAAAGATCGTCAATAGGAAGGGAGGAGGACCACATTTTTTATTGGAGAGGCACAATTAAAATATGGTCTACATGGCAAAGATACGTCAGATCCATCATTTAGTTAATTTTTCAGCAGACACAACACAGAGCAGTAATACTCTTATCTTCATTACTTCACTGTAAGTAAACAAAGCAGACTCCACCAAAGGCCATACAGCTGCACGTCTATAACTCAGGCAGGGTACAAGACCCATGAGCCAAGGCAAAGTGCAGTTTTTGGGCGAGAGTGTTGGTTCCCAAACATCCTCAAGAAAAACTTATTCCACCCTTCTTCTATTGCCTGCTACTAGCTGGCTTGAAACTAGGGTTTAGGGTAAGCGGCAATGTCTCACTTTTCATGGATGCGACGCAGACCTACTGAAGTTACAGGGGGGCAGGAGCACCTTAGATCATGCTGCAAAATGCCACAAACCTGTTTTCCACTGTGTGCCCAGGTCGTCCTTATTCCGCTGGCGCGATGCATAAGGGAGCGCATGTCATGGCGATGAGAGGGGCAGAAAGAGGAAGAATGCCGGGGAAAGTTAGCAGGGAGAGGGAAAGGGCAGCGGAGGTGAAGGAAGGCAGCCGGCAGAACACCAGAGAAACACGGGCATGCAACAGGATTATCCCACCCGAAGGCTGCCCTTCGCCAGCTACCGGCAACACATGCCACCTTTGGAAAAGCCAGCTTAACAGCCGGGGAAAAAAAGCCACAGTAAGGAGAGAAAGCCAGATCACCTGGTAGAAGGTGAGGCAGGAGGAGGAGGAGGAGGAGGGGGGCACGGACGCTGCCCTTCCCCAGCGGCGGGGGTCCTCACCCGGTGCCCGGGCCGCTGCCGGCGGGAGCCCGGCGGGCAAGGGGCGAGCAGGTGTGGCGGCGTTACCGCACGGGGGGGGGCAGACGTACACCTATACATACACTCGCAGAGCTAG
>WEKW01020309.1:0-20397 GCA_013389905.1 Sula dactylatra | reverse complement strand
GCCTCTCCCCCCCGCCCGCTCCCTGCCGCGCTTTCCAGGGAACTCGCGAAATGCCACGGTACCGAGAGCAGCTCCCCGGAGCTGCTGAAATACGGGCTGAAATATGGGAGTTGTTCAAAGTGACCGTAAGCGTTCAGTTAAAAAGAAAAAAAAAAAAAAAAGAAGAAAGAAAAAAAGCCTCACACAAAACCTACCAAGACTCCAAAGCAAAATCCTTCCCCAAAGAAGTTGGCGTACCTAAACCACCTTTGGAACCAGTCAGCTACCAGAACAAAGTCTCCCCGTCCTCACTCGAAATCCCGGACGAAATGTCCCAGCTGTTCACGGCGTTTCCATCTGACACCACATTCCTCCTGACCCTGACAATTTACACGTGGCTTTCACTCTGCACAGGAGGATGGTCCCATGCACCGGTACTATTGGCATGCTTACAGGTAGCCAAGGTCCTGACGCTGCACTGTTGCCACAGCCGTGATTTCTATAAGAAGCCACTTCCACTCCTAAAATCAGGCTGTTCCCTGAGAATCTCAGTTTTCACTGATTTCACTTTCAGATAAGTTTTTGTCTTTTCTGGCTCCAGGGAAAAGCTAGAAAACGTAAATCTTTCAACAGCATCAGACATGAAAAGAACCCCCTGTCAGGTATTGTATAAGAGAGCTAATCTGATTTTTGAGGTTCCGTTCCTGATTTTTGATAGGATTGAATTGCCAGTCCTGAACGATTTACAAACCTGCTTAATTATGTTCCCGAGTCTCCTTCCAGGCTTCACCAAGGTTCCTCGCAAAGATCAAAATCAGATCTAGACCAAACACATAACCATTTCCAGGATTGGGCCACGGTTATCCAAACATAGCAACAGGTCCTTTATGCTACATAGTTTCTGTGATTCCAGGCCCTCTTCAAGAAACCCGCAGAGGAAAAGTATAAACGAATGAAAGAGCAGCTGCTTGCTGAAATTTCCACTCCGTTCCAAGAAATGAGACTTGGCAGGTCCTTGCTTTTTATAACACTCCGTGACTCATTTGCAGAGGCAGGTGAAGTCAGAGCCATCACTGCCAGAGTCCTGCCCCTGATGGCTTCTCCAGGAAGGACATGGCTTTTCCCACTTTTTAAAAACGAAGAAAGGAAGGCGTTGCTCAGCTACTGTTAGCAGTGGTTTGGGCAATGAATCTCTTCTAAACTGATGCTAGTCCATGCTTGACCTGGTGTTTTCCAGGAAATCTTCCTGAGGATAAGGTCTGAGCTCTGCAAATTGCGGTATTTTGCCAGGCTCCCAGGCAGGTTCAGAGCTGAGGGCAGTGGGCAGCAGGCAGGGATGAGGCTCACTGCGGGCTCCCATAAATCAGACAGGAGAGAGTAACCCGAGCTTGCAGACCGGGCAGGGAGATGTGGGGCCTCTCTCCACCATGGCTTAGGAGTTCACCTTAACCCTGCTTCAAAAAAAAAAAAAAAAAAAGTCAAGAGAAAAAGAAAAGCAGTTCAGCCAACTTCCCCTTCCTGGCTTTGAGCTGGCAAAGCTCCTTAACATGCTGCATCTTCTAATTGTCAGTCTCTGCTACTTTTTCTGGTCCGGAGGGTCCTCCATGAAACAGGAAAGTGCAAAAAAATCTTGTGAAATAATGGGGGGGTGTGTGGGGATCAAGTCCACTTTTGTATACCTAAACAAGCAATGAAATGTGCAGATACCATACACTCATCTTGGTAACAGGAAGTTTGTTTCCAACAAACCTTCAAACCTAAAGAATCACATTATGGAGAGGTCACCTAGGTCATTCGTGTGACTGAACACTTACAGGAATGCTGACATCTAAACTGACATTTCTAAACTATTCGTGCCAGTTGCCATACACACGCTCCCTAGGTAAATAATAATAGTAATTTATATATAAAAGTGCTTACCCCATGGGAGGCAGAAAGGAATACGATAGATGCTATTCAAGAAAAGGTTGGGGACTGCTTCAGTCCTTGGCAGGGATAAACAGTGCCTCTCTTCCCCCTTCTTTCCTGGACAGCAGCCCGAGACCACCCCCTGCTCCAATTCCCTTTAACAAAGGACAGAAGACAGATGCAAAAGACCACTGTGGGCTGATATTTTTGTCTGGTTTTGGGGAAGAAAATATTTAAAAGGGACAGAGGCAATAAAGAGGAACATGGAAGGAAAGTGGGACATGAGGGTGATAAAAGGGAAAGCAGAGGAATAAATGGGGGAGAGAAAGATTTGGGTAAGAATAAATTCTATTTCTCTGCTTTATCAACTTTTCTTCAGGATGTGTACAGTAGGTATGGACATTTATAAAATTATCTTATATGATTATGAAGCTAATATCACTGCAGATAAGAAACCAGAACATTGTAACACAGGGGGTGAAGAAGACATTTCATCAATGTTTTTGTGTTTGGGGAAAAGACGAAATACACCAAAGAATTTCCTTCTGTTGTAGAATAGCCTAAAGATACTTTCCGTGCTGGGAACCTGCAGAATGACTTACACACAACAAACGACTTACACAACCGTCTGGCAGACCCAGCAGAGTCTGTTTGCTGACACCCCCCCTTCCTGCATGGAATTCAGCCAAACACCGCGGCCCCAGCCAGTTGCAATCTCCTTTGCAGGTGTACACGCGATGGAAGGCACGGTGCGGGGAACAACCTGCAGATTCATGGGGAGCGCCATTGTTCAGGCTGTATTGAAAATAGATGGGCAAGTGTTCAATTTCTACAGTATTGGCTGAAGCAAGCCTGGGGATTTAAGATTAACTGCTTGATACTGGAATTTCCACTCTCATTGAAAACAGACACTACCGTATCCATAGAGTTTTCAGGAGAAAAATATACAAAGCAAGCCTGATTATTCTCTTGATTTTAAGGCACGTGCAGCTACACTGAGAAACAGCAGAATTGTTCCTGATTTAGGATCATAAAAATGCAAGGTTAATCCAGAGGAATCCACAGCCAATGACAGAAACAAAAGAGACTAGCTATCGGTCCTTGCTCCTCCATTCTTTATGCTATGGAAAAGAAAAAAGAAATCCCAAACACAGGAAGTATTTATTTGCTGCTTAGGTAAAAGTATAGAAAATGTTCTTCATAAAGCCTAAACATAGTCCTATCTAGAAAACAATGCAGGCCAGAGGATCTGAAGAATGAGCATAGAGATTCTTCTAGTCCCAAAGGCATTTGTAGTCTGATTGGGCGTTTCTTTGGGGTATGTCTGGTTTTAAAACATTCTGCTTAAAGTGTCATCCTTCATGCTATAAAAAGATATATATATATATTTAGACCATTTTCAGTAGAAACTACGTGAATGTAATGGTTCTAAACTCAGATTTACTATCTGAGTAGTAAATCTATGAATAACATAATGGCCTCAAAACCGGTGAGTTAGATTTGGTCTAAATGTATTGGGGACATTCTATAAACTTCTAAATTAATTAGGAACCTAGGGTCAGCTAACCAAAAAATAACTTTGGGTAAACCCTCTAATGTGTTTGGTTTTGGTTTTGTTCCCCCCCCCCCAAATGGAATATAAATAAAAACTACTTATATGCATCCTCTCTCCCCATAGGCTTTGGAACATTAAGAAGTGGTTAGTCAATTGCTTTATTGGAGAACTTGTGCTTAGTTGATCAATATGAAATTACAGAAGCTACTTGCATTTTCTTTAATAACCTTTCTAGGGAAGGTTGGTTCAGGCAAACAAAGTAAAGCAGACCAGAGAGCTACCCCCAGTCTAAACGTGAAAAGGAAGAAGAAACCCAGTGTGTCTGTAACCCTCTCCTCACAGAAACTGAGCTCCAGACTCAGTTCTGAACCAGAGGGAAGACGCCTGGACTGCTCCTGGCTGGCTCATACCCTTTATCCCAGGTACAAAGCCAAAGCAGTGCAAAGGATTCCCAGAAGCCTCACTTCCACTCAAGAAATGGTTCTTCTGAAGAGCTCAAGGATACAGCAGAGATTATATCAGGTGAGAACAAGGTGTCTGTCAGAGTGCAGTCATGGTGCTGAACTCCATGGAGACTCCTAGTGACTGTGATAGATAAGAGTGTCTCAAAGAGCCATCGTGAATCACTTTGCCCAGGTTACATGACAGACCACTGTACTGCAGAAAAGTCTGGCGTCTTAAAAATAAGAAAAGGCACAATCATTTGCTCGTGGTCCTTGTGGCGCCTGCATCTCCAACTCAGAGAACATGGAGTTACACCTCCTGGATGTTCTGGTCTGTTTTGCTTAATTCAGAGCTTGCCTCAGTAAATATACATGTTCCCTCTTTGTTCCTTAGCCTAGCTGCCAGGGGTTATCAGATTTTTATTCCTTGTTCCTTATTATTGTTACATCCATGAGGGAGACTATTTGAGCAAGCTGACTAGGATAAATGAACCAGCTGTCTATCCTGAGCCCAAAACTCTTCAGCCTGAAGCTGCCACCTTCTATGACTTACAAACTTGCCGGATGGCAAGTTACTTGCCATTCCAGTTACTAATGCATCAGTTACAAGCCATGTAAATTTATAGCTAGGATTAAAGTTGAATGCGTGATGATAAAAACCCTTCCAGTAAGACCAGGGCTCTGTGACATTATGAATTATCTGGCAGTTCTTTCTGCACAATCCTATGTGGATCACAATCAGCTAGTGAAGTAACGCAGAAGACCTTTCTCCCACTGGAGCTATGGGGAGTGTTGTCATTTATTTCAGAAGGAACAGAATCAGACTCAAATCCTTTAAGTTGTGCATTACTCAATATCTGCACTGAGAGCCCATTGGCCGACACTTGGATTTGGAAGTCAAGGACCCCATCCTGGAAGAAACCTGAGGTATAAGAAAAGCCATATGGGAACCACTGACATCATGTGGGCAAAGCTCAGCACGTTCGTGATTACTAGGTTTTGATCTATCCCCTCTCAAGAGCTACACTGTGTTTGATGGATGAGGCTCTAATTGAATTTAAGCAAATAAATTGCAGGTTACAAAGCAAACTCGAACACTGTTATGCATTTTTGATGCCTCCATATTCCTATCTTATGGAGACAAAAATGAAATAAGACACAGACAATCAATCTTTCTATATCTACGCTCTGCTCTTTATAGGGAAGTATGACAGATGTTTTTTATTACAATTGTATGTTTATTGGGAGAGAGGTAGAGCATTAAACCTCAGATATTTCATTTTCCTATGTCACACATTCATGAGAAATGAAAGAGGGCCGGCAGAAAGAAAAATATATAACTGAAAAAAATTTTCATCTGTTTTGCCAGTATTTATAGAAGTTTCTGGTTTTTCTTTCTCCTTCTAGGGTTTTGAACTATACTTCTCTAGTGGAGGAGGGGGAACAATCTTAACCATATGGCCCATCCCAAGCCTTCAGAATTCTTGAGTCAAGTCAAGCACCTAAAATCATGACGCTTGTTTAATAATCACAAAGTGTTGATAAAAAAGATGCCGACATTTTTATTTGGGTTTGGGGTCTGTAGATTTCATATTTCCTAGCAGGAATGTCAGAGGGAGAGGCTTTTTTCTTCTAACAAATGACAAAGATTTGTTGCATTCACAAGACTATAGTCAATTAAGCTTTTAAGAAATATATCAAATATCATTACCACAACACTAAAATCACTAGACTGGCCAGAATTACTTTGTACACTGTGTTTTTATTAATTGTGCTGAATTTTAATTTTGAAAATAGTAGTCCCAGTTCCTGTTTTTAAGGACAGAAGGGCCCGCCCAGCTGAGCCGTCTGACCTGTTTAGAGAATGTGTAGATCATCTGAAATTCGGTATTTGCTTATGTGGGGGAAAATCCCCATCATTTCAGCACACATTTGCTTAGTTCTGATTGCATAATTATTTCATTAGCTGAGGAAGTAATTTATAATGCTGATGACAGTTTTTGGTTACATAGCTGTTGCCACAGACCTCAAAATCATCTACCAGCATTAATAAATCTGGAGAGAGAAACTTCATTGTACAGAAGGAGCAGCCAAGGCTCAGCTAATCCTGAAAAACCTCACAGTTATATCCTGAAACTTGGATAAATTTTATTTTTATTAAAGTCTAAACCCGTAAAATTTAAAAGATGGTACCATCTGATTCTGGGAGATGAGAAATGAAAATAACAATACATGCATATGAACAGCTCCACGTGTGTGTGTACATATATAGTTTTAAGTACATTTTAGATGCATCTCATAAGTCTTGGGTGGGAGAACATGACTCGTTATTTCTGGTCACACTACACTGGCAAAGCTAAGGAGGCTTGGTAACGCTGGGAAGTTGCATCCATTGTGCATGGAAGTTGGGCTACGGTAGGACTCAGGAGCCCAAGCTGCCAGCGTGGTGCTCTGACCATTAAAGTGCCTCATATGAAAATGGGCCAATATGTCTGGCTTTGATTTCACACAGAGTCACAGGTGCAGTTCTGGGAGTTACAAGTGAAAAGGTTATGACATGATTGAAAGGTTGCATATATATAGTCACAAATGTAACTAGACTTAACAAGCTTTTTCTACCCTAAGGAAGGTGCCCATGAGATAGTTTAATTTCCATACAGTTTTCAGATCAACATATGTGATGTCCAAGTTCATAACTGCTTAAGTCCATGAGAGATGTGGCAGATCTACAGCTGCGTTACCTGAAGCTATGACTTTGCCTTGAGGCACCCTAAACCCTGTGGTAATATCAGCATTTGAAGCACACATACTACCAAACCAAACAGGACCTTCTCTAAGCTTATAACAAGTAAAGTCAGGGAAGGCTAATAATAACAAAAAGGGAGACTAAATCCTGCCTTTGTTATGAACATTAGTCAGCCAGTGGTGGGTTTCATACTGAGGTGGTCACAACCGTTTGCTCAGACATGCTGGCGCAAGGAGAAGCCACCTACCACAGGAGACCTTATGCAGCCCTCCTGGAACACAGAGAAATATGACTGAAGGCCCTCTGATGCAAGCAGTTTGACAGCTACTGTCAGATATTGAGTATTGTAAAAGCAATTAACCCCACAGAGCTCATCAGTTGGACCGTAATGGCTTCTTAACAGGTTTACTAGCCCACTACACAATAGTATAAGGCAAAGTGAGAACATAAATGCAACCAAACAAAAACATGCTTTAGAAAGGCAGGGTTCAATTACTTGGGTTGAATTTTGCCCAAACTCCATGCATGCTGCAGAAATCACTGCAGAGCAATAGATGAGATATGGAGAGAACTGAATATAAATGATGTGCAGGTCAGGTCAACATACACTTTTAAAGCGATTTTGGCACCTTTATTATGGACGCCTGGGATGATATTCTAATTGCCTCATACATTTATCCCATGGCCCATTCCTGATTTCATCACCTTTGTCAAAGACCTATGAACCTCTTCCGAGATGTTTCTTCTTCTCAGGCAGCTTTAAGTAAATTGAAGGAGTTGAGGACAGTGACATCACACTCTAACTCACCAAAATATCCCAAACACTATGGAACATACTGCATATATATCTACGAAGTGGGAAACATCTTGTACAGTTTACAGCATATCGCTGTTCCTATGTGCCATTCTCCCTCCACCATGTGAGGAGTTTTTATTTTAAAATTGATTCTTCTCAGTGCTATTTTGCACCACTAGCTTATTAAAATCTCTTAGGGTTACTCACCTTGGAAGTTCACTGCAGATTTATGTATTCAGAAAAAAATATTTTCCCCTTTTACTAAATAAATAAGCAAAGGTTTGGTATGTGGTTTTCAAACAGTACTGAAGGATGTCCTTCCAGAGGTCTGAAAGGCCTTTTATACTCCAAAATAATCCTGTCTGCTAAAGAGGGGGTGAAAGATTTCAGAGGACATCCACTGTATGCATATTTTTCTAGGGAGAAACAGGGCAAATGTGGTTTTTACCCAGGGACTTAGGAAAGTTCATAGTGTTTGGCACCCTCTCTCTCATCAGTGCAGCAATTGGGAGGTAGCATCACCAGCTGTGACACATCCTACCATCAGCTTGCTTAGCTTTTTTCAGCTGTAACTGGAGAATGGACACCAGGACCCCACCGCATGCTCCACCCCTGTGTCTCTTGGGCATCCGGTTGCCTTCAGGCAAGGGATGTTTTGCTTTCACTGGGTGGCTGTTTGACGAACCTCCCTTCTCCCTTTGCTCGCCCAGAAGTGTCCCTCCCTCCTGCCCAGGCCTGTGCTCCGGACTGTAGCCTCCCAGCCCAGGAAGCACTGTGCTGCCATGGCTAGGGACAGTCTGCAGGCTTTGTACTAACCCAGCAACACCTCAGGACATGTCAGACTTTGTCTGGACTTGTTTTGGCCTGCCTGGAATGATGTTTTAACTTGTTCAGCTGTAACAGCAATTTTCTAATGCCCAGGTGGCTATTGCTTAATTTGCTTAACTTTTGCTTAGCTCTAGAGTTGAGCAAAATCATATGGCAGAATCATATGGCATAACCATATGGCATAATAACTTTTATACAGATAATACTAATAAGCTGGTAGTCTGTGTAGTATGACACATTTATAACCTCAGTATAACTATGTAGGAGGACAGCAGAAGCCTCCAAAATGGGGACACAGAGTGCAGCCCAGAGAAGTACAGGCACAGCATGATACAGAGACTTCAGGGCGATAAACCATTCACCTGTGGTGAACAAACTGGGGTCAGACACAGCCCCAGGGTGGCCAGGCAGGTCCATGGGGACAAGGACAGGCTGGGATGTGGGCCTGCAGGTGGACCCAGCTTGCGGGGGCCCATGGCTGGGCTCAGCAGGACTGTGGGGAGCTGGAGACCGGCCCTGCTGCAGCATCTCTGGGACAGGGACCGACAGCTCCGGGGCGCTGAAATGGGGTCCTGGGCCACGGGCTGGGCAGGGACAGTGAGGGCTGGTGGTGCTCCCAGAGCCATGACACATGGGACACTGAAGTCTTGCCACAAACCTGCTACCCACTTTGTTAATAGGGAAGACTCGTGCCATTACCCCCAGGATGCAGAGAGGCAGTAGAAAGGACAGTAACACCAGAGAATAAGGGGTAGATTTATGGGGTAGGTTTTCCTGTATAACAATTTTTAACCATTTTATTAATAGGACTTATTTTATATTAATTGGATAATTTAGACTATGAATATTTGTGTATTGGAATTGTACTACTACTAACTGTGTGTCGTATATTTGTTAGCCTGTTAAGATTTTAATTAGACAAAAAAAATCTTTGGCTTGTGTATTCCCCCTTTGCCAATAACAAGATTTTGCACATAAAGCCCTCTCCATCAGTCCTCCCTTCTTTCCCCTTTTTTCCTTTCCATTTTAGGTGATGCCCCATCACTGTGACCTCCCCTTTATTAGTAAGCGCACTCACCAACACCCACTGATACAGTGATGCACCAAAAGCATTTTTGTCCTTTCTAGCAGCAGTGAGATGTCAGGCTTTGACTCCTCTGGTGCCAGAGGGCCAAAAAACTGAGATGGGTTCTTCAAGACCAACAGATCCTGGCCTCAATATGCCCGTCACTGGCACACCATCTCGCTATGAAGCCAGGCAGCACCGGGGCCTCCCTCTCGCTCTGTGACCCTATACAAGAGACACACAGGAGTGCGAGGGGAAGGGGTGTGGGGTGGGGAAAAGCCATCATGCCAGGCTGCAGGCAACAGACACATCAGCAGAAAGGCTCTCATATGGCAGCTTAGCATCGTCGTCCCTCCCGGCCTCCGCACCCAACCACTGCTGAAAGCGGGACAAACCTGAGCTGCCTTCCCTCCCGACCCTTCACAGGGGTGCTTTTCAATGAGCTGAAGGAAGGAATCAAGCTTACACGCAATGATAATCACCCCGTTTAGAGAAACATTTTACCACATCTTTTGTGGTTTTGGTTTTTAAAAGGGTGAGATTTTCAAGGCTGGGACTTGTCCTCACATATATATGTACACAGTGCCTAGCACGGCCAGGGCTTCATGCTGAGAAGGGACTCTGTACCCTACCAAAACAGGCAAAATAATAACAAAACCAATGTCAGTCCTTCCTCTTTACACAATCCTATGTTAAAAGGATAAGCAAGCACTTGGCCAAGAGAATTTCTTCTTCCTCTGGAGTGGTGTCAGCCAGCAGAATTCACAGCTCCGAAGGGCAGAGACACCCAGACTGCTGTTGAATTTAAAAAAGGGGGGTTGAATGGTCTTGATCAGGCGATGCTTGTGGCTGGTGCAGCTGTATGGAGACAAAAGGAAAAACTGAGAAGGACTGAAACTCTTCTAACGAGCCACGGATGACTTAACCCCTGAAACGAACAAACCAAGGATTGGTAACACACTCAAGAATATGGATATTTCTGGACTATAAGGAAAATAGGAAGAGAAGGAATTGAGTTAATCCCAAAGTAAAATAAACAAACAAACAGTTACTGGAAATAACTGAACAGATAATCTGGGAGACTCCCTGGAGGGACCATAAGAGCTTTCAGACTCCCAACCATAAGACAGCGATACATGCCAGAAATGTGCAGAGCAAGGCATTGCTAGCCTACATGGTCTAACAGAAACCTGGTTCAGGGATTTGTATCCCACAAAGTATTTATGGATTTGTGGGATCTGAAAAAAATGTAGCAGGTTTATGACTGTGTCTTCCTTGCATTTAAAACTTGGGGGATGTAATGTTTTGGATGCAGGTGAAGAAAGTGAACCTTGGATGTCTGGAACGTCCCTCCTTCTCAGTCTGAAAACAAAAGCAAAGCCAACACAAACGATACAGTCGATGGGATTTCCACCCAAATAGTCCAAATCTCTTTTGAAAATAAATATGCCTAAGTGCTCTTATTTCTTTAAACTTCTGGTCCTTTGCTCTTTGTCTTTATTGCAAAGTGAAATTTATTCCTAATTTGTTTTGATAACAGTTGTACAAATTATTTTGCTCCCTTCTTTTTTAAGTATATTCACACATTGTACAAGCTGCAAGAAATGGCAATAATTTTGTTGTACCACTGCTCCTAATGGTCCCTCAAAATAGAGGCTCCACGACACTTTAAAATGGTGCTGCATCTGCAAATAAAAAAAGCAGCTCTCTTTCTAAGGTGCATTATATGCACGCCATAGCAAAATGGAATAAGGGTAAGAATAAGCATATCTCAGATTTCTTTTCTTTTTAAATCAACACAGACTTTTATAGTCCTAAAAGAAAGTCCAGATCCGTCACAAGGCCGTGTGAGTAGGCAGGCTCTGTTTTTGCACATGTGCCTGCAGAGGAGGCTGCTTGCCCTTAGCAAGGCACTATGGCCAGCTTCGCATTTCTCTCTCTTTCTTTGACTCCAAATGCTACCCTGCCCTCTGGAGAAAGTGAATAGTTATGTGGAGGAGAGTGAGACACGGTGAAGATTTATTCAGGTGTAATTACAAGACACTCTGAGATCCCGAGATGAGAATTGTGATAAAACTGAATCCAAAGTCCGCTGAAGCCAAAAGGATATTTTCACTTTATGGGACACTGGAGCAGGCCCATACATACTGCAAAATTACTACTGAACTTTACAGAATAAATGACTGTTGCAACAGATAAATCAGGATGCACACACTACCATGAAACTAGAATTAATGATCCTTCATGTGCCTTTGCTCTGTATTATTCAAAAGAGATATTCTTGTTATCCTCATCTAAGTTATAGGCTGTTAAATTATCAGCACGAAGACTGCAACAACTGAAAACAAATCAGGAACAATGGCTTGAGCTTCCCTGTCTGTGAGAACAGGGCAAATGGCAAAGACTGTTTTTCAGTGCTGAGTTGAACATAACATATATAACATCTGACAGCAGCCCCAATCAAATCACTACAGCACGGAGAGACAATACTCCCCCAGTGTCAGGCTCTGTGTGCTGAGAGCAATTTTCAATTAACTTTCCTCATTTACGAGGTAGATGCTAGAGCAGTTTTGAAGGAATCCGAAAGCTTAGTGGTAAATGAAAAATTCTCGTGTGCTTCACTCAATGCGCTTCTCCCAGGAAGAGCAGGGAGAGACAGTTTGACAGTTTATTTCTTTAGTGGAGAGACAGACATACATGTTATGTTACCCACTCATGTCAGCACTCTCCCTTCACTGGCAACTGAACACACACAATAGGTAAGGTTGTTCTAACGGGGACATGGGATTTTTCTTGCAACCCCCTGTGCAGTTTCCTTGAGGAGCTACTGGCCAAGAAAGCCGAAGGTTTTAAAGAAAATTTTATGTTTATGAGCGTATCTTCTCGATATGGGGTTTACTCCCATTGGACACTGATGTGACCAGCACTGGCATACTCCAGGATGTGGGCTGAATGAATTTTCCTATTTCAAGCTGATACAAACTTCTCCAGTTCAGACTGTGGGTTGTTTTCTCCACACAGCAGTCTGCTCAGTGCAGTGACTCTAGCTGATGGCCACTCATGGCTGAATCTGAGATTTGGTGGACCTGATTCTTGTTTACTCTGCTACAGCACTGTAGTTTCATCATTTCATTTACTTATATGGATATTTTCTTTATTTATTTACACTTATTTGAAAGCTTTGTAAAACTGCAAGAGCTGTGGTAAAAGAGGCTTTACTATAAATGAGAACCAGAAAATTACAGATTCAGATAATAATTCAGTTTGGAAGGGACCTCTAGAGGTCATCCAATACAATCTCCTGCTCAAAGCAAGGCTAACTTCTAAGTTAGCTCATGTTGCTCAGAAAGTCCTACAGTTGAGTTTGGAGTATCTCCGAAAAATGGAAATTCCACAACCTATTTGTGATTTTTTTTCCCTTTCATCTACTTGGAATTTCCCATGTTCCAACCTGTGCCCATTGCTTCTCATCCTTCCCTTGTGCACCTCTGAGCCACCTCCGACCCTGTCTCCTCACAGACAGCAGTAAGATCTCTCCTAAGCTTTCTCTTCTTAAGACTGAAGAAACCCGGCTTTCTGAGACTCCCTTTCTATGTCATGTCACCCAAATAAACCATCTTGGTGATCCTTCACTGCACTCAATTTATTTTGTCCATATTGCTCTCGTACTCTGGGGCCCAAAACCAGCCACGCTGCTCGAGACATGGCTTCACAAGCACTACCAGAGAAGCAGAATCACTTCTCATGATCTGCAGCTACCTTCTTGTTACTACCACCTAGTATGTGCTCAGCCTCCATTTCCCTGGGGCACACTGCTGATGCATGCTCAAACCTGGCTGTCTACCAGGACCCCAGAGTCCTTTACGGCAAAGCTGTTCTCTGGCCCAGTCAGTCCCCAGCTTTGTCCCCAGCTCAATAGCCCTAGAGCTATTTCGTGTTTGGTCATATTTTTCAAGCATTTGTATACTAAATTCAGCTGTTGTTTTGCATTTTGCATTTGACTTTAAGCAACCTGGAGCGGGGTCAATATGTGTCCTTTGCTTCAGTCTAGCAGCTGCGTAACCCTGGTTTGAGTGCTTTCAAGCATTTATGTTCTACGAAATAATAACAGCAATAACATGGTAATGTCTGCAAAATCTGGGAGTTAGTAAAAGAAAAATAACAAGAAAAAGACAATACATGATACATTCTTGTTAATAATATGATATGATTATTGCTTATATGGTCTATTATTATTATTACAGTAACCTTATAATCCTAATAAAGAACCCAGCTGTGTAAGAAACCAGTTCATAGAAATCTTTGCGAGCTAAAAAGATTCATATCAATGTAAGCTGTTTCAGACTTGGGTTTCACTGACTATTGCGTCCATTTAACAGTAACCCTTACAGCTCTTCTACCTCCTTTACTTAAAATACACACCTGAGACGTAGTTAACATATTGATGTAAAATGCAAACATGGTGAATTCACTTCCATGTCCAACCTTTCTCTCCCTCATCCGTAAGCTGCTTTTAAAGATCACCAACACTGACTTGAGGGGCCTTCTCCCTGACCATTCCCACCAGACTTCTCTCTCCTCATATCCCAACAGCTTTATAACCCAAACTTTCTTTTGCAGTTCAAAAATAAATCCCAAGGCTTGAAATTTCTTTTCTTTTTCAAATCACCAGATTTCTGAACTCTGCTGGCTAGGAAATCTGGCTTACCATACATCTCCCTTCAAGACAAGAGTTTATGTTGACAAATTAGGGTATGTTGCCAGACTGCATAATTGTAATGCAGGGCTGCTGTGCGGAGGCATGGTAGAGTTACTGTCTTTTTATGGAATATGAAGGAATTAATTGCACAGTTTAGAATGAACTTGATTTTCCGGGTATGAATAAAATTCTTTTGCTACCCAACACAGGAACAGAGTATTGTTCAAAGCGTGTTTATCCTAGTGAAAATACATTCATTTTTCTGAGTAACAGCTATAACAGAATGAAGGTCTCTTTAGTAGTAGGTCTGTTTTTCAACAGAAAGGCTTTCCTCTTATTAACATCTTTTCATAAAGTTTTATTTTCATATTAGGAAGATTTCATTGCTGCTATTGAACATGACTTTATGGGCTAAGGGTTGGAGTAAAGTGAGACAGAACTCAATTAATTGATGGCAAGACTGACATTTTCGACCGCGGATCTCACAATATATTGAAAATAAATAGCTCAGTCCCCCATCATCATTTGTGTGCAAGTGATTTGATACATTTTTCATCCTCATTGATATATTTCATTGAGTTTACAATGTTATATTGACCTTATCCTTGTTCTAGTCATCAATTTCTATCCTTAAGATACTTAAGGATATTAATTCTTTAGAGTTATTGCAGTAGACCATTGTCTTCAGAGAATTTATTATTTTATACCAGAGGAATGTGATTTTTTAATGACCTGCATTTTAAATTATTTCTTACTTGTAGGCAGTTTTGACCATATAGTAATAAAGATGAGGTACAGGTCTCCTCCCGGGTCCCAGGAGGAGAGCAATAAACTCTAACAGCTAACTACTTATAGCATTACTGTTTGTGTTAAATTAAATTGTGGGAATATGCCAAAGAAATTGCACTTGATTTCTCATTAAGTTGCCTAAATTTTAGTATGCTTTATTTTACCTCGTTTGGGCTCATTCTTGGGTTTGAGTTTGTTTTGTTTTGTTTGGAGCCCTGTATTGATACTTGGAAACAGAAAAAGTTGGCTGTTGGGTATGTTTTTATAGGTCACGACAGGGGGTAATTTAGAATTGCCTTTTTTACCACTGAGTCATCTTTTGGACCTCATATCCACAGATACCTTCTTCTTTCTTCCGACAGCCAACACTTTGTTTGCCCAAGGGTTGTTCTTGCATCCAGCGGATTCCAGGCCTGTGTTGTCACAGCTGCACTTATTACAACAGGAAGTTTGTCATTAAGTTAGAGATATAAAATAGAAAATAATTTATTTAGCTTACAGAGTTATAAAGCCCAAAAGTATTTAGCTTCTAAACTGAAATATCATCTGTACTTCTAGGGCATTAAGAGCACACAACAGTGCAGTATAGAGGAATTTGGACATTGAGCAGTCCAGAGGATGCTCTTGTACACAGAAGCTCAGCTGTTTTCTATCTTTCAAAGCTACCTTCTTCACTTCCAATACTGTATAGATACTGTATAGTCACTTGCATGGCCACTATACCGAGGCTTGTTAGGTTGCCTGTCATATCTATCTACATTAGCATTACAGCTTCCAGACAGGGATATTTCTCACCCAGCCTTTTTAAATGCCTTTTGGGCTTCTTTAAAGGAGATCAGAGTGAGAGCAGCACCTCTGTAGCAGAGCCCTATCAGTGTCAGAAAGTTTTCCTGACTACTTACACACTACACTGGGCAGCAGGGAGCCCTGATAGTATGATGTAGAAGCACAAAACACAGACACTAGTGTTATTCACTCCCAAGTCAAGATTTATTTTTCCATTTTAAAAATGATGGGCATATTTCAGTGATAGCGCTCTTTCCAGTCGGTCCTTTATGTAACTTTGTATGCATAGGAGGGACATTCATATTAGCTATTACTGGGTATCAGCATATAGATATTGCTCACTAGATCAGCTTCTCAGAGATGTGAATCCAAAGCTCACTCAAGACTACAGCCCATACGATAACACTCACAGCACTGAGGATAAAGTAGCCAAAACAGTGAAGACTTAACTAGTGAGCTCAGAACCCTTGAGTTTTGCGATTATCTGGTACGTTGCAACTTCCCAGTTCATTTTGAAAACCTCCTGATGTATATTCAATATTTGGGTCCTGCACCTAAAACAAGGAAAAAAAACTACTGTAGTTGCAAAAGGACAGACAGGCCACTGTAAGTCCAGAACAAAACAAAACTCAGCATTCTCCTGCTACAACTGCCACCACCATCTTCTACCCGATTCTGGAACCACATGGTTCTTCAGAGGAACAAATCTTTATGCATTCTTGACCTTAGTCATTGTGACTTTTAGGATCCATAATAGTTCCTCCTTATCAGTGGTTTCAACTAAGTACAGCCTAACCCCTGGGTCCCCAGACAGACCTTCAGCTCTTGCTCAGTTCAGCAGCCAGGCAGCTGAAGAACAGGCAGCTTGAGGATGCAGTGGGGGCATCTTCCTAGGGCTTAAACAGTTGTAAGAGTTAAAAAGGAGGCAGAGGAATAAACAGAAGACATGAACCTTGGAGAAGAGCCTGTTTGTTTTTAATACACCAGAGAAATAGCTGAAGCACAAAACAGCCATGTGAAAAATATGAAGTTAGCTTGCAGAGCTGACCTTGGCAGCAAAGCAGCAGATGCCTGAGAGACGATATCAGTTTTGCATCCAATTGCTGTGAGATTGAAAACAAAAACAAAACAATGTTAGAAGAAAGCTGTTCTTTTCTTCTTCATTTGCAAGGATTTGAAACAGACACCTCTTGAAATAAATGTGTAAACATATATACTTACCAATACCAGAATTTTCACACATTTTTGCCACAGGACTTATTATCCTGGACCATGTTGAGTGTGAACCAGAACAGTTTCCAAAATAAAATCACAAATCCAATCTAGAGATACCTTACACCATATTATTTAAATTACCTTGGTGAAAGCCTAAAAAAATTCTGGAAAAAATAAGAATCCCATTAAGAGTATCAGAAGTTCATTTGGACACATTTTGAAACAAGAAAAATGTTTCAAAATAACAAAAATAGCTTATATAAATAAGGTAGGGCTGTGTTCTCTTGGCTAGACAAAAATCAAATTGATTTGCAATAAAGGTAGATTAAAAAAATTTAAAAAAATAAACCAATCCTATACTGTTCTCATATAATGCCTTGAAATGCTTTAAAATATCATTTAACTACATTCAAAACTTAATTAAAGAGACAGCAATTATCTGCCCCGTTCCATAGTATGAAATAGAAAGACAGATATCACACATTCCTTAAATATTTATTCCCACTAAAAACATAAATGAAAAAAAAACATAAGCAAAATTCATATCTGGTCTGGTGTCTATATTTCAGGTACTTACTATGACAAATTTTGGAGTTAAATTCTACTACTTGTTTGTAACATTCTTTGCCAAAACACAGTACAAATGTCAGTATATGTTGCCACATTTTCCTAGTTTGTTCCTCTTTCAACACAGGACAGCCATTCATGAGATACAGTAAGAACTTAATCAGAAGTAGCACAAGACAGTGGTTCCCAAACACAGTGTGTGATCTATCTGGAACAGGCAGAGGCATTTGATACTGATTTCCAAAGAGATAACATTGAAACAGAAGCTTGTACACAAAAGCAGTATTTTTAGTTGCAGAATAAGAAGCTGGAGGTTCAACGTGACCTTGCAGTACTCTGCGATGCTGAGGCACACAGGGCATGCTCCACCAGAACATCTTCTTACAGCAGCCGGACCGAGCACACTGTGCCCTGGGTTTAGGTCAGTGCAGCAAAACAATGGTACAGGAGGACAGACACTCATAGGCACATTGGTATTGCCTTTGTAGTTCTTCTCAAATATTATTTATTTTACTATATTGGTTTAGTATGGGATGTTCCAAGAAACTGATGTCCTTAATTTAACCACAAAACAAAACCAGAACAGACACCGGGTCTGCCTGGAGTGAGGAAAATGTGTTGAAGGGATAGGGATTTCTCTTTCTACATGCATTGAATCGCTGGGAAACTACCAGCTAGTATGCTAATCAAACTGTCCAGCATTATCTAGAATCTGCACACTGGATAAGCCTCCACACCATTTGAATATATCTACAGGCTTCAAAATCAGGCTCCCCTTCTGATAAACACTCAGTATGCATTCTCACTCATATTATTTTCCTTTGTAAAGTGTTCTGCTACAAGAGTAAAGATGACAGAATCTGTCCCACTGTAACAATCTGTTTATAGTCAAATAGAAGCAAACCTAAAGAATCCCATTTTACAGATGGAATATGAGGCAGAGAAAGTATGGGATTTGACAAATTTCACAGAAAACACAAGAAAAAGTTGAAGATAAACTGCAGTTCTGCTGACATCTAGTTGAGTCTATGCAGCCGTGTGCAACTGATGACAGCCAGCTTTGTACTGGTAGCAGGTAACAAAAGTTGCTGCCCACTAACAAATTATCAGAAGTGGCGAGTTTCTTTCTCATCATAAATTCAAAATGGATAATGCATTTGTTAATGTTATTCGTGTCATCATGGCTCCCAGAGAATAAAAATCCCATGACACTGAGATCATGGGAAAGACTGAAAATAACTCCCTTCACAAGTGAATCACAAAACTGGAATCTTCAAAATGTCTTTGAGGGTAGACCATTTTATATTTAAATTATAAAAAGCTATCTCAGAAAAATTTGGTATCTTGAACAGAATCTTTGGCAAAATCGCTAGTTGTAAACATCGCAAATTATGCAGTGTAGCTGTGAAATATTAAATGAAGATATTTTCAGTTTCCCTTTAACTTTGAGCCCTTAAGGTGCACCTGGGTCCATGTTTAATTTCTTTTTTCTCTCCGCAGGACCTCATAACTTTATAAAAGTGAAGTTTGAGCTTCTTCAAGGTCTGACATTATCAAGTAAAAACATGAACTACTGAGAGTTTGAAAATGAAGCTGCGACAATCAGTAGTGCTATTTCACTCTTGCTAGCCAAGTAGGAGTGTGAGTACGAAAGCAAGTACCACTGGGGAAAAAAGGCAGTCTTTGCTTTCTCCCTTAAACTATCATACAAATACCAACAGGCAGAGTTCTCTTGTTAGCCTACTACAAGACAGAAAAAAAAAAGCAAAATAAATGAATCAAGAGTTGTGGGTTTGGTTGTCGGTTGTTTTTGTTTAACACTTCCCCTTTTTTCCTTCCTATTCACTAATACAATGGAGCAAATTGTAGGTTGCTGTATAGATTGGGTGATCTTCAAACTGCTACCTGATTCCTAGCATTGCATCACCACCTGGAACACAGCTGATTACTTAGAAATGAAAGATAAATCTAGTTTTCTGCAGGAGTTCCTTCACACAGTGATAGGCACTCTACTGCAAATGTAAGTCTTGCATAAAACTGTTGCTTGTGCAATCTCAGCATGAATCAGCAGCTGCAGGGGATTATGTCCATCAGGATATCTGGAAAGGCAGAAGAGGCTATTTCTGAAGTAAGTTGAACACGTAACATAAATCCATCTGTTAGGAAAGATTTACTTTATAATTTGAACCAACTCAGTTCTAGTGGAAAAAAGTCTTTTGCAAGAAAGGTCTGGAGGTGTATCTAAAATTACTCAAATCCTGGAACTAACAGCATCTTTTTCCAATTGGCAAACTCCAGACTTGGAGTCCAGAATGTCATAAGGGTCCCAAAATGAAAAGCACAACTTTCTTTTTTTTTGTGCAAGTAACATTTAAATGTTGTGGGTTTGTTCATTCTAGATTGTAAAGAAATCTCAGTAATCTTAGTTTACAGTTCCACGATTCTGATATAAAATAAATTACTTTGTACCATAAAAAGGAGGGGAACGTTCCACGGGGAAGACAGGTAACTTTGGAAAGGATGTGAGGAGTGGTTTTATGGTTCAGGACTGCTGAGTGTGTGATCTCCTTGAGGAGATTACTCAGTAGTGAAGACCCTCTGCCAAAAATATTTGTCTTCAGCTTTAGTGTACTTTGTCCTGGACAATTTGGGCTGCTTTTCTGAAAAGGATGCAGCTCTGTGGCTATAGTGCAGCTAGCGATGCTCTGCCAATAGGAACAGATTAAAACTTGGTGATGGCTTTGAAGATTAGGATCTGACCCTCAAACTGGCAGCCAGAGTAAACCTGAAGCAAACAAAGATCAGTGCAGAGCAGAATAGCTGCAGCTCTTAATCACCCTGAAAATTAGACAGTTGCATTCTTCAGCAGGAGAAGTCCCAGTGTTGTCTTTACCTTTGGACAACCTCTGTAACTGATGGACTACTGTAGTCAGGATCTCTTCCAATAGGATACAAGGAAATGGGATCAAGTTTAAGGATGAGTTTTTGTCACATTGCCAATGAGCTAATGAATAAGCTGA
>WEKW01020306.1:111141-142612 GCA_013389905.1 Sula dactylatra | reverse complement strand
CGAACCCGCGCCTTTCCTGCGGCCGGGCCGAGCTGACGGCCTTTAAAGCCTCGGTGGCCGCCGGGAGCTAGCTCTTTGGTCGGGGCGTTGAAGGCTGTGATTTCCTTAAAGCCAGCCGCCTTAAGAGTTTCTGATCCAGCCCCCTGCCGGGAGTCACCATCTGGAGAAGTGCGCACGGACCCACCTAGGGAATGCGGTTAGCTTAAGGCTTGAGGCGGCCTGTGCCCGTGCTGGCGCCGAGACGCAAATGGAAGACCTGCGTCTAGTACGCGTAGATAGCTTGTTAAATGAAGGGGCTGTTCTGTCTGTATAACGTGGTTCTGCCTTCTCGGAAAACAGTCTTGCCCGATAGCATTTATAGCGTGACAGCTCTTTACACATGCACCCACATAAAGAACGGTACTAATGCTCAAGAATTTGTCACTGTATTACGATAAATGTCCAAGGACAGTAGGGAGAGACTGCATTTTGCAAGGTTAGGGGAAAGAGAAAAGCTTTCGGGGTCAGGTGCCTGTTTGCATCTAAAGAACTAATGAAAGAGAGGGGTGCAAACTATGATCGAGGGTATTATTCTGCAACAAAAAGCAAATGCAGGGTTTCTGCATTGTGGCCATTCAGGTAGTCTGTTGCTAGTTAGGCAAATTCATATGGAAATTAGTTTTGCATAATCAACGTATACCTTCAAGATTAATTATTAGGAAGCTCCAGGTTGTCCTGAAGTTATTGCTAATACTTCTGATTTGCGTGTACTTGTTCAGTTGGCCTCGCGTTTGACCGTACATAAAGCTGCCCTAAAAGTGGGTTTTGACACGCGGAGTTAGTCTGGTCTGGTTCTGCGTGCTGCAGGATGTTCTGTGTATTACTGCACTCTAGAAATAGCATCTTTCTAAATGAGGCTAACAGCAGGGAGCGAGCCTGACAATAGCTGAAGTTAAAGCAGGATGAGGGGATGCTTTTCTTTTGTGTAGACAACTAAAGGTGGATCTCATGAAGAGTTCCCAGGTGCTGCATGCATTTCTGGATGGAAAGTCCCTACATAGGAAAAAATCCCTGTCTCGTAGAGTGGATGACCTGTGAAATGCCTTCTCACACCACAGATGCTTTCACAGACTTCTGTCAGACCAGTATGAGTTAGTGTGTATTTTACACAATGTAGTTAAGGTTACTTGAACTTAACCTTCAAGTGGAAATTTGGCCATTCACCTCAACTTGAATTTAGGAGCTGAGCTAAAAAAAAAAGTCTGAACCCTAGTTTGTTCCATTTGCTAAATTCTGTGGTCTGCTCCCCCCATCACACATGTGCACACACGTTTCCCCCCCACAAAATTGTGAAATACCCAGAAAATCTATTGCTCAGGCTTTGCAGGCACACTGGTCGAGTCATTATAAGTCACAGGAAACTCTTCGTGAAGTGTGCTGTGTGGAAACTAAATACCAGACATGAGGTCAAAGCTCATGCAAGCCCTTTTGTAAATGCTGACCTGGGTAGGAGTCAGTAGTCTGGGTATGAGTGAGGGCGTGTAAATTGAAGACGACTCTGCCACCCACCTTGAACCCTTCTTTCTGGCATACTCGAGTCCTGTAAAGTCTTGATGAAGCCAAGCTACTTCCTGTTCTGGTGCTGATGTGCTGTGCCTCCCACTGCACAAATGTCTTAATCCCTTATTATAATCATGCATTCTTTGTAAGAAGCTCTGCAGCTAAATAGGATTGCTGTGAATATTAATTAAAGCTAGTGAACCATTTTGACGTGGCTTAAATGAAAGATAATGCAAAAATGCAAACTACTTACTGTTGCACTTCACCGTTAGGAAGGATCTATACTAGTGGGTTTGCCTTCTAACCACCTTGTCTCTTTCTAACTCCCTCAGCCCTTCCCTTGCCCATCTCACCTAGTAGCAACCCCTCCAGATATGGCCTCGAAAAGAGCATTGGTGATTCTAGCAAAAGGGGCAGAGGAAATGGAAACCGTAATCCCCACTGATGTTATGAGAAGAGCTGGGGTGAGTATGCGGACAAAGAAAAATCTTTTTGTGAGTGCTTGGTCAAGGGAAAATCTTGGCCTCAAGTTGATGTTCGTTGCTAGGAGTTCAAGGTGTAGTCTGTTGCATGAGGTGAAAATTTACCCATGCCTTCTTACTGGGTAGCAAATATTTGTGCCATGCCCCAAATAAGCATGCGTGACAACCGACATTTGTGCAAAAGAGAAACTTTTAAAATATGAGCCTAATGTAGACTAGAGCGCATGTTTTAAGTAAATCTGACCCTGTCTGAAAACACGGCCTCTCCCATGCATAGTAAGAGGAAGTGGGGTTTTTTTGGCAGGGGTCTGAACAGCTTAGTATGTTACAGCTCATGGCATTACGTAGCTTTTCTTGAGCTACTTTTAAAATTCCGCTGTTAACTAGAATTCTGTCTGGTGGGATTCCTCATGCTGTTTGTTCCTTTTGCACCTGTAGTGGTACACAGCGTTACCATCTGATTAGGTATGAAAATAAAATTTTAAATAAGTATACCAACTTCACGTGTATAGAAATGACTGAAATAAAAATTACCTTCTCCAACCACCTTTGTCATTCCATTCATGTACTCTCTATTTTCGCTGCCATAAGAAGCACAAGCTTGTCTGCTTATTTAGTGGATGTGAGCTCTGCCATGGACATCTATGATATTGTGAGCAGGCATCTAAAAGTCAAGGGAGAAAATTGAGCACGCCGTAAGCGTGTTTGAGAATGGCTTGAGCCTGCAGAGAGATTTTAATTCATTATCTCACCTACTTAGTCCGACTTCCCTGGGTTGCATTGTTTTCTTTTGTTTAAAACCGGTGGGATCAGATGTTCTCTAAATGTCCTGTTTGAAAAGTTGACCTATTAGAGGTATTTGTTAATCTCTAGGTGAATATCACTGCTTACCTTGTGCGTTTGGACTTATTCATCGTTTGGGGTAGCTTAAGTGTTGCTCTGGTCTTGACAGCTTTCAGTAGTGGTTCACTCATTCTATGTACTGCTTAAGAGCTAACATATAAGAAAAATGCCCTAAATTCTTGAATTGTAATGATACACATACTCTTCTGTTAGATCAAGGTGACTGTTGCAGGCCTAACAGGAAAAGAACCGGTGCAGTGCAGTCGAGATGTCTTCATTTGTCCTGACGCCAGTCTTGAAGATGCCAGAAAAGAGGTTGGTCATCACCCTAGTCTGATATAATGGACACCATAGCCTTTCTCGCAGTTTCAGAGGTGAATCTGGAAAGCTTATGCATTACCTTTAGAAACATGTTACGTTAACTCTGTGCAGTAGTGAATCACAGAACTGCGCATCCTGCAGTGCTCCTCTTCAGTGTTGTCCTGCTTCATAGCGTGCTAGGATCGGACAGATTTCTTAACTCTGCATGGGTATTTGTTTTTGCAAAGCATCAAACGTAGAGCTTTATTTTGCATGTTAGTAGGCCCAACAAAACAGCGTGATTTGGAACAACTGAAAGGTTCTGATGGGAAGCTAAACAACGCTATAGTTACACCTGTACAGTAAGGTTGGAGCAAAACCACTTGCCCTGACAGTGCAAGAGCTGCCATTTGGTTGCTGAAGCTCTTAAATGCCCTAGGCTTAAAAGTTAGTTCTGTGACAGACTTTATTGATAATAGGCTCTTCCTGGAATAGGAAATGGTATTCTGTTCCACAGTTGGAACTGGTTCTCTTGTCATAAAGATCCCTTTGCTTCTCACTTGGCTCAGCTGTAGTGGCCTTAAAACAGTGTATTGTATCTGCCAGCCTCTCTTCAACGGAACAGTTTTATTTTTTGTTTGTTTAGGGGCCTTACGATGTCGTGGTCCTGCCTGGGGGTAACCTTGGAGCTCAAAACTTGTCGGAGGTAAAGTTCTGGTATCTTAAAGATCTGTGAGCATCCTCATGAGTATTGGGTGGTCTGCACTTGCTTAGTAATCCTGCAAATTCAGTTCAGCATCTGAAAATTCTCTTCTGAATCAGTCAGTAAACTAATCGTCTTATGCCTTCTTGTGAATATATAGGTGGGACAACTGGGTAAATTCTTGGACTCGAGTACCTAGTTAAGCAGAATAAAAATAGAAGGGTGCTCTGTATTGTGGGGAAATCTCTGTTCATAATCATGAAGATGAAACAGTCGCAAATGAAGATTTACCTCCATGAAATATAAAACAGGCCGAACCCACTGGACTGTGGTCCTTTGCTCAGGAATTCTGTCTCTGGTGCAAAACTGTTGTAGTGGTGCTATAAATACCTTGTGGAAGGCAGGTGGACAAAGAAGTCAAGCTATCAGATAGGATTTAGATGGTATCACAGTTTGTAAGCCCTAAAATACGAGACAAATATAAATCTTCTTAAGAATGATAGAGGCTATCTGGAGGTATCTCACGAGTACTCTTTCCTATTTGTCTCGTAAAGTTTTCAAACAACAACTTTCCATGGCCATGAATTAACCAGTTGTTGTGGGGGCCAAGTACTTCCTTGCAGTTCCTTCTGATTTCCTTGCCCTGTCGTTGTGGGACAAGTATTTGTTTTTGGTTTTTCTCCTCCTTAGCATTTTCTTTGCCCTCTGTCCTGAGGCAGGATGGAGAGTTGTCAGCTGGTTTTCTTTGTAAAAGTTGTTTGTGAATTTGCAGTGGAAAGTATTTCAGCTGTGCTTCAAATAATCAACCCCGAACAATGACTTGTGATATGGTTTCTTCATACAGTCTGCTGCTGTGAAAGACATTCTGAAGGACCAGGAAAGCAGAAAAGGCCTGATTGCTGCTATATGTGCAGGTGGGTTAACAACATGTCTTGCTTTATAAAGCTTTTGGATATTTTGAAGGGGCATGCAGACAGTTTCCTGTCTTAGAAATCTCTGTTCCTGTAATTTGGTAGCAGGGATTTCTACTATACATGCACCCATCAGCGTCTGAATTTTTTGTAAATTTAATAGCAGGGGAATCTCTCAAATACTGTGAACACTTACCCTGCAAGTTCTGCTTGGTACCCAGTTCTTTCCAATCAGTTGTATTACTGTCTTTAAAATAAAAAGTGAAAGGTAATGTGCTAGGATTTTTTACAAAATATTTGCTTATTCTGGTGATCTTTCTGCGAGGACACAGTGCTGGCAGAACATCGTTGCTGTGAATTTATCTCACATCTCCTCTCCTGCCCTTTAGCTTCAGAAGGAAGGCTGTAAATATAGAATTACAGGCTCACCCTTCCTCATCTGAGTGGTAGCAAAAGATGGAATTGCTGAGGAGGGGGTTGTCTGCGTACGTGTTCTGCACAGCTAGGTATGCAGTTCATTCCTTCATAAGATTTGTATGTAAAAAAGCAATATGAACAATTGCCAGTACTCCCAGTTGAACTGAGAGGCTGGCCTAGGTACCCGTAGCTGAGAACGAGGAGAGTGGCGATGAGTGTGTAGAAGACAGTCTAACAGAGTGCATTTGTTTTCGCTTTTGTTTTCTGGTATGTTGCTGGGGGTTTTTTGCTTTCATTCTTCAGTTAGGTGATATGCGTGCAGAGTTGTGAACGTTCTTGAACTTGGCAGTGGTAGTAGTCTACTTCTCTATCTGTGTCTCTTCCAGAACAGTCGCAAAATCACAGTTGCCCAATAAAGGCCTTTGCTTGTAATCAGGATGGTTCATTTATTTAGGTATAACGCTTCTTAGAGCTGATTCCAACTGAACACGAAGGTTATTTCCTGGACTATATCTGAAATGAATCAAATGTACAGGAATGAAAGTCACATTAGGCAAACCCTGCCTTCGGTTTCTTTTGGAGTTCCTGTAAGGATTTTCTATCAGATGACCTCAGACTTCTTGATACAAGCTCCTTCCCCAATTCAGGCCAAGGAGGAAGTATGAAAAGAAAAGAGAAAGACTGTTAAAACCAAAAATTTAGCAGTTAGCCCATGATCTGTCCAAAATACTGCTTGGCGCACAATTCCAACATGTAAAGGCTTGCTCAAATGAAATTGTACCTGTTAGGTCTCTAAAGTCAAGGCTTGACAAGGTCGTGAAGTAATTGTACCTAGTTAATGTCCAGATTGAAATGCAGACTTTTTGTCACTTAATTTCAAGCAGTTTTAAATAAAATGTATTATCTAGAAGTAAAATGACCGTTCTCCACTCCTTCAAAGGTAGCACAATCATTGGCAGGACCGCTGCGTGAACTGGGTGTTCTCTAAACCTTCTCTTTTCTTGATCTGTTTCTCTGCACAGGGCGTTCTGTGTAACAGAATGGGAGAGATTATACAGTTATGTTCTTTTTGAGGCTTTTTGCATCAGAGATAGGGCTAGTATCAGTTTTACAAAAAGTAGTCTGTCCACAGTAAGCTTTGGCCCCTCGAGGACCTAGTGCCAACATGCGTATTCTTAAAAAGTTTTTGTAGCAGAAAACAGTTCCTCACTGGTGCAACTTGGTGTCCTTGCAGGTCCTACTGCCCTTCTGGCACATGGGATAGGGTTTGGAAGCAAAGTCACAACACATCCTTTGGCCAAAGACAAAATGATGAATGGAGGTATGTAATGACTTACAAGTTTTGCTCTAAACCCTTCTCAGTTTTTGTGCGTGGGTTTTTTTGTTGTTTTTTTGTTTTTTTTTTTTTTTTAGCTGAACCCTTGATTTAAAGACAGGAAAATAGCTTTTGTGTCTTATTTTGTATCTCTGAATTTCCTTAATGCTTTCTTGAACGTAATCAAAATTCATCTGAATATGCTAAGACTGTATTTCTAAGTCTGTTTAACCTGAAAATACAGGGCCGTATTAGCATTCACATCCTTGGGGAAAAGACGCTGCTGCTGCTGAACGAGGAGCACTTTTCCCCTTAACCTCTTGAGGCTGAGCCATCCCTTGCCCTTCTGGTTCTTTGCCTCAGCGGTCCCAACGACAAATGCCGGCAGCAGCTTTCCTGCTCTCCCCTGGGTAGTGCTTTGGTGGTATGAGTGTGGTATGGGTCCATGCTTCTTTCTCATACCTGAAGGAAGTGGTGGTGAAGGACTATTAAGAAGTCATTCTGTGAACATTAATAAGTATGAAGGTGAGCAGGAGATGGCAGGGTTCCTCCGTTTTCCTCTGCATGCATTTGGAAAAAAGAAAGTTGTGAACAGCTACACCAAAGGAGTCTGACTCCCAAAAGTAACTCCACAGGAACTGACAGGCACAGCGAGTGCTTCTTGATGAGCTTGTAGAATCAGAGGTGCATTCCTGTACCATGCGAATAAGCTGCCAGAGCTCCCTGCGGGCCCTTTTCCTCCCCGAGGACTGCAGGCAGGGATGAGCTGCTTGGTTCCAGAGGGGCAGGAGTACAGATCCTGAGGCAGGCTGGGCCCACACAGGGGACCGAGGTGCCTTCTGCAGGGCACGACGCTGTTGGCGGGGAGCCTCCGCTCCTCAGCTGCTGTAGCCTGCAGGCAGCGGGCCGCAGTGCCCTGCGGCAGGCAGGTCTATGCTCTGTGGCAGCTACGGGCAGCGTGCTGGAGACTGACCCTCTTTCTGTTGTGTGTCCCCCCCACCAAGCGCACTACTGCTACTCCGAGAGCCGCGTGGAGAAAGATGGGAACATCCTCACCAGCCGCGGCCCTGGTACCAGCTTTGAATTTGGGTTGGCCATTGTTGAAACGCTGATGGGGAAGGAAGTGGCCGAACAGGTGAAGGCACCCCTGATACTGAAAGAGTGAAATCCTGGTGCAGGACAGGGAGTAGGACAATTTCGGATGGAGAGTCTTGTACTTTGTAGAATAACTGCAAGATGCACTGTTGTAAATACATTTAATTGTGGGTGAAATTAGCAACTGTACTTACCTAAACAGGGATACCTTAAGAAACCAATGGTCTTTATTTCTGGAAAAAGATCCTGTTAGCAAAAAGCTTCATCGTGAAAAAGTAGCCAGTAGCTAATAATCTTAGTTAGCTCTTGGGTGGCATTTAAAAATCACATGGGAAAATGTTTGCTGAGTAAATAAAAATGAAGCAACCCTGCTTGTGTGTTGTTTTCTTTGTGTGTTTTCACCCAACCCAGACCTGTGAAACCTTTTTGTCACTATGGCTAGCAATGTACTATTCAAAACAACTTCTGTCTAGAATCTCACACATTTCTTCTGAAGTATGAGCTGAAATGAGAAGCTGATCAAGCACTGGAACAA
The DNA here is from genome assembly GCA_013389905.1 of Sula dactylatra. Classification (NCBI taxonomy): domain Eukaryota; kingdom Metazoa; phylum Chordata; class Aves; order Suliformes; family Sulidae; genus Sula; species Sula dactylatra. The sequence continues at coordinate 134,472 of WEKW01020306.1, read as the reverse complement.
GCTCCACAGGGAAGCGGTCATGGCCCGAAGCCTGTTGGTGTTCAAGAAGCGTTTGGACAACTCTCTTAGGTGTGTGGTTTAACTTTTAGGTTGCCCTGTGCAGAGCCAGGAGTTGGACTTGATGATCCCCATGGGTCTCTTCCAACTCAGGATATTTGGTGATTCTGTGAAACAGATTATTAAGTTGTAACTTAGAATTTGTTAAAACAACATTTATTTTGCTGTATACAAATAGAGGCAATAACTAGTATTAATTCTAAGACAGCATGGAACTAAATCAAAAGCGGGAATGTTCTTACCTTGGCAAGCACCCTAGAGTTCCCGTAGCTGGCAGGTTCTCCATGATACTGTTGGACTCCGACTTCTACGTTAAATGATTGCAGATCCATTGAGCTACTTGGGCAGCTAATAATCAGCATAAAGCAGGAAGTTTGGACTTAGTAGCTTACGACCAGTAGCAGGCAGTGCTGGTGTTTCTGCTTACTGTAAATCGGAACTTGCTACAAGTCTAGCTTAAGTGAGCATATGTCAGTTTAGAGGAGTTGCTGGGCGGGTCTCAGGAGGAACTAGTGGACCTGTATCCCCATAAGAATTAAGAATTTGGGATCAATTTTTGTCTTTGCTGCCTTTCTGTACCAAATAACTCTGCTGTTACCTGGCTCTGTCAGCAATCGCACTTAGAAGCCAGCACTTCACTGGCCTCTGAAGTTACCACAGCATCGGGAGACCTGGTTCTGCACACATCTGAAGTGTACAGCCTGAACTTTAGAAAATGACTGCATAGGTGCCTTTCTGATTGCTTATTTTAATGGGAAACAAGTTCATTCTCAATTACTGCCTTTTGGTAATGAAATACATCGGTACTTTTGCCAATTTAGAATTAAGAAATGTCTCCACATTGTTAGTATCTGCTGGAAGAACTGCTTCGGCTGTATGCTCTGCTTCTAATTTGTTTAGGAAATCTTTCATATGTTTCTCTAGCTTTGAAATATGCTCAAGATATGCAAAAACGTGTAATCTATGTAAGATTGGACATGTTTGGTCATTAAATCTGCACGTCTAACTGGTATTGCCATGCAAATGTAAACCAAATGATGGAAAGATTCTTTGTCCTAGGATCTGGAATAATCGCTTGGTTTGTAAATGGGCATGATTCAGAATACAGGAAAAGCTGTGCATTCCTGGGCTGTAGTACTGCTTTATAGCATTAGAAGGAAAATACTTCCATGCTTGTATTATATTTAGGCTTCCAGAAATCTTTTAATGCAAGGCATTAATGAAGCGGACAGAAATTTGATTCTATATTTTTATTTTTTATTCTAAGGCTGAGAGAGTTCAGTTTACAGAAATGAGGTTTTCAATGTGTACATTTGGGCTTTCCCACTCCTATTAAAGTAGTAATAAGAAAAGCACTCAGTAAAATGAGCTTAGAGTCCATTAATGTATCTGGTTAACTAACTTGCAGATTCTTTCATCACCTTCAGCAAAAAGGACTTGGTTAATGAAACGTGGTAATGCTGCTTGCATCACAGTTTCCTTCATAAAGCTGACCGCGTTCTCAACCTTGTACATTGCAGATGGCCAGCAAACCTGAATTTACCTGGGTTCTCCACTTCTGCCAAGGTGTCATTAACTCAGTCTTTAAGTTAGGGGAGGTGTGTGAACTAATTTTCCTCTTAGGGAAAGTGTTAAGAAGGAATTTGCTGATTTGAGGGGAACAAAAATAACTGCCTTCCAATTTGTGAAATGCTTTTTGTTTTCCTCTCTCCTTATCCATTTCACATAGAGGTTCCCTAGCTGTTATGTGTCTCTTCTCCTAAAATCCTCTTTATCTGCTGCTGAAAGGTGAGACGAGGTACTTTTCTGCTCAGTGTTTCACGAATGCTAACAAGTTTGCGCCTTTTTATTATTGGCAAGCTTTAGTTTAGAGCCTGTGGTAATTGGATATTTGCTGCCGCAGAACTTGGCTTAAAATGAAGAGTCCGTCCACTCCTCTAGCTAGCATTTACCATTTTGGTCCCTGGCAGCTGGAGGATTCGGGGGACTGTTTGTTTCCCTGCTGAGGTGGTCATCAGTTAGCATCTGCTGTGCGCCTCATATCATCTCTCAGGAATAGCGTGGGTTTTTTTCCTCTTGATTCTGGTGGTTGTGTAGGCTCGAGTGCATAATTGAGAGTGAGCTCTTTTCTTGAATTGAGAATTATTATATGACTTAGGAACAGGAACGTATGCAAGATGGCGTAGGTGCTAGTGCCAGCAGGGAATACTTGTGATGCTGAAAAGTATTTTCAGAATGAAGGATCTCTGAACCAGAAGAAACAAAGAACGTGCGGAGAGCGAGCAGTCTGGTCTTGCTGCGGTTCTTTGGCAAGTTTCTTTCCAAAAAGGGAAAGCAAAGTGCACAGGTGCAAATCCTAACCCAGGAATATATCCCTCCAAGCAACAGCGAAAGGATGCTCTTCTAGAGAGAGAGGAAGGCATTGCTTTTAAAATAGGTGGAGACAAAGACAACCATAACGGATGCAAAACAGCCTGCACGCTAGCACTTACAGCTGTAAAAGTACACATGGGAATATGCTTCCAGTAATTGCAAGCCTTGGACAGCTTGCTAGCCATTTTGAATATGCATACTATGTGATATGACCTAACTTCAATCCATGAAACCCCACGGTGACTGTCAGAGCAAAGGATGGTTACTTAATCAAATTATTTTGTTTGTTCTTTCAACAAAAAGATGCATTGTGACGCAAGATACAAGCAATGATCCCAAAATGATAAAAGACCGCTGTCTTCCAGCAGCCAGGATGATGTGTGACTTGGTTGGAAAGATAAGCAGGTAACAGAAGCAGGAAGGTGCCAACCACAGAAGTAATGGTGAGCGCTGCATCCGTACTGTCAATCAGGTTCACATACTGTACCTACTATATTTTAGCAGGACAGGGGATCCAGCGTTTGAAGTTTGAAAAATAAGCAACAAAACACTGAGTGAATGAATAAATTGTTGCCCAAAATTTTAAGTAATAGTTTAGCATGTTTAGAATGTGGTCGTGCGTGTGGTATGTCTGTGAAATGCAGTATGGAAAGAAAGCAACATAGGTAAAATGAGAGCTGAGCAGGCCCCAGCACGGATGTGCCTGCCTGCTGCCCTGATCTGTCAGCTAAACAGCTTGCTCTGCTAACATTTCCTAGCTCCAGACTTTCATGGAGATTCTGTAGTTCTTGCAACATGATCACGTGGCAGGGAGTTGAAGGATTTCTGGGAAGAAACAGCAAAAAGGGACAGGCTGCCCCTGGAACAATTCATCTGGCTTTCAGCCTCTTCCCTGCCATCTCTTGAGAAGCAGCCGAGGAAGGGAAGGTGCTAAGAGCAGGTTGTGTGAAGCACTGTAGTGGGTGGGTGCTGCCTCGGACACTGGCCCAGCTCCTTCACTTAGCATGTGTTCAGAGGGGTAGGCATCCCAAGGCAGACCTTAACCTTCCAGAACTGCCAGACCTGCTGTACGTGACTCTTCTGTGCCTAGGAGCATCCACCTTTCTGCATACGTTAACACACAGCAGAGCTCCGTGCGTGCAGAGCAGGCCCAGCCACACAGCCCGGAGGTGAGGGAACTGAATCCAGGTCTCCTGTATCCTGAGTACTCTTAACCAGTAGGTTACTAGTTAAGGGACTAGGCAGCATTATTGTCTTTTTCTGGCCATACTTTGGGAAACAGGGCTGACATACACGATAGGCTCCAGAAGCGGGTTCAGACCTGTAAAACCCAGCATCCTAATTTTTAGGTAACTTAATTCCTCTATACTGTCCAGGTGCATAGAGGACTCCACTGGTGGCACAGCAGTTAGGTATTGCAGAGCTCTGGGTTGTGCTCAGTCTCTCTGGTGGCTCTAGAGCCTTTGTGCTTTCTACAAAACTGTTCTGTGTGTTAGAAGGCATCACTGAGTGAGAGGCAAGCTTTTATACTCGGGCTTGTTGTTCTTTTGCTTAACTTCAGTCAACGGCTTCTAATCATGCTCTTTGTACAACCTTAAATAATTTCTCCCTACGTAGGGTTTACAGCCCTTCGAGACTTGTAGATACTGATGTACCTTTAACAATTTAATTCAAGGCCATTCCAGTAACGGTAGAGGGAGGAAGAAGTAAAGGTGTCTGAGGATCTCATGCAAGCACTCATGCTCTAAAGAGCAGACTTGTGCCTAGAGAGACTTGTGTAACAGTGGTGACACTGTCGACGTTTTCCTCAGCTGCTGAAGTTTCCCAGCAGGACTAGGGCCATAATTATTTTCTGAGCAAATCTTTCTGATTTCTAAATATCGATGGTGTAACTATTTTTACAGTTTATGCTGGGAACAACTCCAAGCCACAGCCAGAACTTGTCTGCAGTTCAGGTGTGTATTCAGTTCAGTAACAGCTCTGAAGCCTGCAACCGTCCTCTCCTCATTGATGCTTATGGTAGAATTTCCCTTTGGATTCTTAGTGTTCCTTGCAATCTTGTAGAGATCGCTGTTCTGAATCAAAGAAATCCTTTGAATGCAAACGGGTGTGTTTCTGCAGGTGCTTCTGTAATGAAAATTTTGTCTGCTGTGTTGAAGTGAGGATTTCTGCCGCTATTAACTGTGCAGTTTGACTCTGACTGTAGCCCCAGATATTTAAAGATCTTTATTTTTCAGCAGAGTCTAAATTTAAAGTGTAATTTTGTGACTTAATCCTTCCAGTCTAGTAGCAAATTGAATTTTCCTTAATTCTGCAGTTTTATTTGCTGGTCAAGACTTAGTGAAAAGACAATTCCATTCTAAAGCATCGGTGAAGCTCCCCACTGATAGCTGTCCAAATCAGTCTCCTGTACTCTGACCAGGAATGCCCAGAGTCAATTTTCAGGTTTTTGAGCCTTTGAAGTCATGTGCATTACAGCACCACAGGCTTGAGACAGACTGCTTTCTGCTTCAGGACACCCAAAGTATTGGTCTAAATTTGCTGCCAGTTCCTAAAAATGAAAATTTTCTTGGGCAGTGACCGTCATTCCTTCAAACAGCTCAGAAACAGGTTTTTTCCAGAGTGGAGCAGCAGCTGTGGGCACTGAGAGCCCATCATGGCCCTGACCAGCCTCACCTGGGCCCTCCCAACACCCTCTGCCAGCGGGCCAGGAGCTCCATGTAAGCTGAGGCTTGGGCCTAGCCTTCATTTTTGGTGAGCGTGAGTTGCTGGGGGAACTTCTCAAAGTTGGACTTTGGACCTGCCTCTTGGTGTCAGAGCTGCTGGATGATTGATTCCTGGACTGCTGGCTGAAGTTGTTGCTTCCCCAGGACCCGCTCGGCTCTCCTTGCTCGGGTTCTGTGGGGCTGTGCCTCGTTGGTTTGGCTGCTGCCCTGGCTGGCATTGCTGTTGCTTTTGGCTTGGTTTGTCTGCTGTTGTGGAGAAGCTACTGCTGTTGCTCCCCGCCAGACAGTACTGCTGTGTTTGGTCTTTGAGAATACAGGATTTGGTGCTGGGCAATACAGTATGTTTTGCTAGCTCTAAACCTGGCAACAGGGATACTGTCTGCTCTGTAGTTTAGTTGGAAGCGCTTTAGAGCTTCTATCTTAAACACTCTGTTCATGGATTTTCCTTCTAGAAGTCAGGAATTTCTGAGTTGATGTACTCTTAAGAGGCATGTTTGTATCGAAGTTTTTTGCCGTTACAGCTCTTCCTTAAACTAGGTGTTTGGTTTCTCTTTGCTGTTACGTTTCAATGAGTTATTTTGGGAGACTGATCTCTGTAGTTTCAAAACCACTTTTTAAATTGCATGCATTGCACTGTAAATACTGTCCATTCTGGGAGCTGCCTAGTTCTGCACATTGAAACATTCCTGAGTTCTAATGAGTTCTCCTAAGAAAGCATTGCTTCCACATACACGCAGCTCTAGTCTCAGACTCCCACTTTCTCCTGTATTACTTTGTGTATAAATTGGAAAAAGCCCTCTTTCACTGAAGTCACCAGATAGGCAAGATAGTGACTGGCAGATTGGAGGCAAGCTGCCTTGAGCGGTGATGAAGCTGACCGCTGATGGGCACTGCACTGTCATTTGGGGTTTTTTTAGGGGAAATCTGCTGTTGGGTGGGGATTTGCTGTCTCCAAGAGAACTGGCAAAAGAAGATGCATTTATCTGTGCTAACTTCTCTCATTGCACATGTGATGTGTTAATGGGTTGCTCTTCCACTGTGTTTTGCAAAAGAGTACTTTCCCTTCCTTTTGGTTGTGCGGAAGGGAAATGAATGCTTTTACTAGAAAACTCTAAGAATAATGCAGCTCTAGGATCCTGTGTGGGCTTACAAAGACATAGGCTTTGCCATCAGCTTTCAAATAAATCCTTTGGAGCAAACATAAGAGGGGGTTGGTTTTTTTTTTTTTTCCTCCTTCCTCCTTGGAGAACTACAGAGCATTAACACCCTTAATGTAATTTAAGAAAAAAAGAGAGAGAGAAGAGTTAGTGCCAAGCCCTAAGGGTGCCATACCCTGGCAGGTATCCTATACACCTACCAGGCTGGTGCTGGGTAACAGTTCAGCTGCAGTCACCTCCCTCCAGGCCTGGGCACAGCGAGGCCGAGCTTGTGTGACAGGAGTTTCCATAGGTCACTAAAAGGAGTTGGCAGACTTTGGCCTCTCTAGCTTTGGGAGGAACGTCTTGTGCATCACTTTGCACAGAGCCTGTTTGGGGGAAATATTCAGCCTCGCTGAACTCTCCAGGGCTGTAGCCAGTGAGACTGTCTGGACACTGTTGTATTGCTTGAGAGAGCCAGGATTCTGTATCTGTGTTGGACTGGTCACTCCCTGGTGCATGACCGAATGTCCCAGTGTAAAGCTTGAGTGTTGAACTGTAAACTGGACTGCTTGTAAAACAGCCGCTTTACTCATCATGCTGCTCCAGGTCACGCAAGAGCATCCTGTCTTATTGTGGAGATGATTGCTTTTGATCAACTTGGTTTGATTAAGCTCAGATGACAGGAGAAGTGTGGCCCAGGAGAGACGGTATGTCCAGAGCGCTCTGCAATGGCCTGTCCAGTTGTTAGCAGCCGGAGAGGCTGAGCGGTCTTGAGCTAAGTCATGTTGTGTCACCTAAAGCTGGGATTGGAGTGCTCCTGGGCCTCTGCCTCAGTGGAGTGGTGGTCTGCTCTTCCAGTGGAAAGGTTGACTGGGGAGTGATGGGGTCCTTGGGCATTCCCACTGAACAACACTGTTGTGTGTTGCATCCAGCACAGGGCATCGTGTGACTGATAAAACCTATAGAAGAAAATGGCCTAATGCAGACTCCTCACCCCTAAAAACATGTATGTTTGGATTGTCAGTCTTTAGCAAAACACTAGCATTAAACCATGTAACTTGAAGCTAGGAGCCAAGGAGTTTGTCCTTCTTTCAGGCTAGCCCTTCACCTTCAGAGCCCCATGCCAGTCCTCCCTCAGCCTCCGTATAAGGCAGGAGCTCACTGGCACTCACCTCACTGCCATCCATTTTTAAAAGAATGTGTCTCGGGCAGGGCTGTCTGTCCCTGTGGCTATTAATGAAGTGACCACTTCATTTTGTTGGGTTTTTTCAGTGTGATGAGAAGATACTCCGTGAAAAGACAGCCCTCCCTCCCCCTGGTAAACGCAGTGCAGGTTATTTTAATCCCATGAGCAACAGAATGTGTCAGGGTGTGTTCCGTAATCTCATCTCTGTCCCGAGTCATTAGAGGCCTCTGCGTCGCCACGTGCCTATTGCTGCGCTGGAGCAATATAGATTCTGCATCGTAAGAGCACAGTCCCAATTCAAATTGCTTAAGCTCTGAGTGCAGGGGTGTGCAACCAGGATGCAGGAAACCTTTTCTTGAACAACTTGTCAACATGATAGATGATAAATGAAGTCACCAAGTACAACCTAATACGGTTGGAGTCTCGGGTTTCCTCTGGACCTTGCATAATGACAGCCAGTAAATGACAACACAGGGATTGCAAAGCAATGAGTAACCTTGCAAAGGTCCACTTGCTGTTCATTTCTGCCTCCCTTGCACCTTGCCATGCAGCAGTTGGGCTCAACGTGGCATGAGTTGATGTGGTCCTTAGCGTTAACTTCCTTGAAGCTGATAAGTTCCCTGAGAGCTTTACACATAAAGACTGCTAAGTGTGTAGGACTGGTGGTTGTATGTTCCAGTTGCCTTTCAGAAAGGTGCTCAGTAGTGCTGACCCTGCCCTTGAAGTAGTTGTGGGTGTAATAGACACATTAACAAAGGTAAAATAAATATTTTAGGCAACAGGAACATGTGTCTCTGTCACCTGTGTAGGTGGTGGGCAGGGGCTCATTCTTCTGGGTGAGGCCCGACGATCTTATGCTTGATCCAAAGACTTTGTTCATGGAGGGCCTCTTAGTATTTTATCACAATGGCTCAATGTGTAGTGGTTAGCACCCTCAAGCAGATTCAGGGTGGTGATGGTAGGGTAATCTGGCATGATTTTTTCCTCGGGTGTTTCATGGTGGTATATTTGCACTCTTCTTCCTTTTGTGGCTTTCACATGCTAACAATTTGTGGGCGACGGTCTTAATCTTCAGCAAGAAGATGTAGGTTTTAAACGTAGAAGCATCTCTTCCTCTGAATCACTTTGTAAGGAAATGAATAGCAGTAATGGTTCCCATGTTTCAGTGGCATGCCGCTTAGAAGTTGGAACACCTAACACCTTTTCCAAAATTAACCGCAACTGGGATCAAGGTGCACACCAATATATAAATAATACAGCAACAGTCTATGAGCAATCACGGGTGTGGCTTCCATAGATGATTCAGAAAAAATAATGAGCTGTGTGGATGCAAATAGGCATTTGGGCGGGGATTATGCAAGGCCTGAATTACAATGCAGGATGGGTGGGGGTAACACCTCTTTCAGCTTACAAATGCTAATCACAAGCTCAGCAGCCAGAAATCTCTGCAGTGCTATTTAACAAATATTAATAAGTATAATTAAACTTTGTGTGCTAGATTTTTCAGTGCCAAGGAGCTATGAGAAACAGAAAACTTGCTATATGTTTTCGGTTTTCAATGAATATAACCTGCTTTTGAAAACAAGCTATCAAGAAAAGAAAAGGTCAGGCTACTTGAAGTTTACCCCTGGAGCACTCAACACACACACAAATCAATAGGTTACCTAACTGCAGAGACCCTACAAGCAGGTAAAGTGATGCATCTTGCTACCTCCATCTCAGATTTCCTCCTTGACTGTAATCTAGAGAGCATGTATTTAACATACAGCTTGTAAAACTATTAAAAGTGTTTATAAGGGCTGCAGTCTGTAATCATGAGTTCGAAGGGTGGGAATTCCACCATGACTGATCTGGTCATCATCTTAACCCTGAATTCCTGACAAGACTTGGTTTGAACACCATCAGCAACTACTCCCTGTTGTAATAACTGCCCTTGCGAAATGGGTGTCTTTGTCTTGGACTAGATGGATGCTGTCCTGTATCATGTCAAACCTACCACTTCACTTGGTCTGTTTAGAAACAAAACCAAGGCTGCAGCAGGAGGAACCGCAGTCTCAGTGAGAGCTCTTCTGCAGTTTCAGTACGGTAGCAATTGTGCCTGTTGCGGTCTGGGAGCAAACGGAAAACTAACAGTGACAGCAACAACAATGATCAGTAATTTTAAATGACTGCAGACTTTAATTACGTTGCCGATCAGCATGCTTCCAAATCAGGTTTATTTTCTGTTTTGATCTCTCTCTTATGATGTGAGAGAAAGTGGTGATTGAGAGGTTTTTAACTGACCTCCCACTACAGCTGTGTGTTATTTCCTGACATTATCTGTTTAAGAGCAAGTTAATGTGGTGCAGAAGTTAAGCTAGTGGGTCTTTTGAGTCACCAGGTACTTACACAGCCTCTTCCCTTCAGGAAAAGGTATATTGAGGCAAACATCCTATCCTTGAGTTACCAGCTAGACTCATTTCCTCTGGGTTGATTTGCTAGTCTGAAATGCACCACATGGGGGGTGTTTCGCCAACATCAGAGCAGCCAAGCAGCACTAGGCAACACTGACCCTTACACAGCGTAGATATGACAGAGGCTTCTTGCTGCCACTGGTTACCTGGAGTGTGCTTTTGTTTGTGGTACTGAGCCTGGCAGAGAAGTCTCGCACCACTTCTCACCAACTATGCTGCTGGCCACATCTCACTGAGATCTGCTCAATGATCGTGGGTTCACCATAGGGCTGCTCTGGATTCAGCCCTCTGTAGTTTGTTGCGGTACAACTCCCTTTGCCCCAGCACAGCTGCCTCCTGGGACCCGTGGGTGCTCGCGGTCACAACAGTGCTGCTGAGGCAAGAAAGAGGCTGCTGGGGGAGTCGAGCAGTACGCGTAGCCTTGCTTCTTGAATCAGGAGGCTGGGGGAAGCATTGCCTTTCCTTAGATGCACATTTTTCATCCCTGCTTTAATACAAATTCCTTGACTCTTCAGACTTCAGTGTATCAAGTCATAACTGCTTTGAAGTGTGGTTATTCCAGTCAAATCTGGCAAGGGGCTTCCTCCTCAGAGGCAGGCTGTCAGGCCTTGCCTGGGTGAGCGCAAGCTCTAAATATTCAAACGTGTGATCAAGCTGTTGGAAAAGCGTGTTGTGTCCTGACAAGTCTTATCACGTGTCAGGGGATGAGCAGAGAAATGTCTTCTGGCCAGAACTTGCAAAGCTTCCCCCACAGCTCTACAGCCTTAATTACTCACTTGGAAAACTGAATACAATTTTTGGATTGTGCAAACTTTGTCCCCCAAAGCACGGGAATCTGGTGTCTAAGAATATACAGGTGAGGCTCCTAGCTGCCTTCGTCAGTGACTCCCTTACCGTCACCCAGAGAGAACCACCGAACTGTGGACCAAGTCCTCAGTGAAACCTTATTACTTTGGATTTTCAAAGGGAAGATGGCCAAGTTACTTAAATACTGTAAGACTTGCCTATGACTTTCCTTGTACTGAAGAGGCACGTGAGCTCTGTAACCTGCTTGAATATCTTGCTCGTAGCCGAGCGGTTCCAGTCCCTATTTTCAATTCAGGTTCAGTCTGGTTCACTTCAGTTACAGTTGCACTGAACTGGAGTTCATTTAACTTCTGGAATGTGACTTAACACTGCTATTAAGTCAGCTGACACACAGTAGGAAAGATAGCATCACTACAGAGTAATTGTTGGTTGGTCGGTTGGTTTTCTTTTTTTTAAAATACTCAGGACTGAGTAGACAATACCAGTACTTTCAGAAAAGGAGTATGCAATTCTCATTTTCTCTTTTTTTAGGAGGAAAAACTCTAATGGAGGTTAGGTTAAAAGTCTTACGCTTTTTTGGAATTTCAGAAAAGGTTATGTAAGACCATTCAGAAGCACAAGTTTTATATGATTTTTAAGCTTTTCAGCGCTATAAATACAAAAAATAGTTTGTACCCAGAAGTAGATCTTATTCTGAGGAAGTAAAAAATGCCTTGCTACTACATTAGCAGAAAAGGTTTTAGCCCAATGACTAGGGAACTTCCACTGCTAACGGAAGTGAAAATAAGTGCCAGGGTGCAGGGCTGGGGAAACTGTAACAAATACCCCATTTTACACCAAAGATGCGTTCAGCTGTTAGTCACTTCAGAAGTCTCTTTGGCTTGCCTTGTGCCAATATGAAGCAATAGCATCGGGCTGGTGAGAAGTGCAAGAAGTTAGGACAGAAAGCTTATCCCATCGCTGCTCACAAAGAGAACAGTGAATGAGACCTGACAGCAAAGTGTGATGGCTCAGACTCACGGTTTTACTTCATCCAAATGCTTATACATCCAGAAACACAGAATGCCTGGGCTGGCCTCCCTGTCAGGAGGGGTCCATTCCTCAGTGTGCACACTAACCGTGTTGCTTTTCCCTGAATTCTTTACACCAAAACAATCCCGCTGAAAGGGAAGGTGCTTGCTATGGGGTATCTGGATGGGGAAGCTTTCTTCTTTTTCCTGTCCAAGAGTGCCTTTGCTACTGATCTGAGAGTAAATGCTATTAAGGGCAGAACTGAGACTTTTGAGGCCTTTGGGAATTCAAGTGCTTCCAGTTAAGGGGAAAAGTCTGTTCAAGCACAGGAACCTCGGCTAAAAAGGGGGTTCCAAGTATCGGGAATGGAGTGGGACCCAGAGGCAAAAGCTAGAAGAGATCTGCCAGGCAGTTGCTTGGCTTTAGACTGAGTTCTGCTGAAATGACAACTACTGAGTCTGTGCCAAGTCTCAAAATTGACAAGGAACGAGCTGCAGCTTAGCAGCATTGATCTGTTTGCTGCAGCAGTGATTGTGTAACAACTGAGGTGGTTATTCTGGAGTCCTAGGGTTAAAGCTGCTCAGATTTAAGGGGAAGGTTGCAAGTACCAATTTGACTTTTTCCACCTTGGAAAAATCTGGGGGGGGGGGGGGGGGGGGGGGAAGCAGAGCTTTCAGTAGGATGAACATGATAGTCGACAGCCTTGCACAGGGTTAGATAACCTGTTTATGTTTTGGAGGCCAGTCTCTGGGTTCTTAGCAGTGTTATGGCACAGCAGTATGTTTTTAAGCACTTACATAAATGAAGCTTAGCAATCATCTCCCCAGCTACAAAAGCCAAGTAATTAGGCATTACTGAAAAACTACATGTGACATTTTTTCCATCCAGTTTAATTCCAAGGACGGCAGCCTGCTTTATTCTGAAATAAGCTCATTGACAGAGAAGGTGAAGGCTTCAGACTGCCAGATCAAGCCAAGCATTTAGCTGTGTATGCAGGTAAAAGATCAACGTTCTGTGATGCTTTGTACCTTCAGTAACCTTATCCATGGCTCACATACTACAGTTAAATATACTTGCTTTGTGATGGGTATTTGCAATTCCTTGCTCCTCTTAGGAAAAAAAGAAAAATACCATGCTGTGCTGAAGATTTTTTTCATCCCCCGAATATGAGTAGCTCCTCTTCAGTCACCCTTAATGTACAATTTAGTTCTTTTTTTAACAGGTGAGAAATTGAAGATGGGAACACTACTGCCCTCTCTCTTCTGTACAGTGGTGCCTGATGTGCTAGGGATGACTCTAGAAATAAGAAAGTTTATTAATAATGATAGGCTGAATAGCTTAATTTTACAAGATGTTTTATGACCAGCACACAACTATAGACACAAAGCTACCACGTAGTAAAGAGGAATTAAAATTAACGGTGTGCAATGTGTTATTGAACATGTCTGCAGAAATCTTAATTTTAATTAAATGCAAGCTGAATTCAACATATTGCACATCTAACATTATTCACTTTGAACCTGCCAGTAAATGCAGAACTCAAATGCACAACTGTGCACGCTATTCAATAAAGCAAAAACCAAAATGTATCATAAATATTTTATAACTTTATTAAACTCGAGACATGACAATATTCAAAATACAAAGTGAATTTTATTCAATACTGTACACGATGCAGAAATATCAGTGCATTTCTATAGCATGTATTTCACCTTCATTTAGTTTGTACTAAAACAAAAAGTAAGCTTTAAAATAGCTCAAACATTTCATTCAGCAGTTAAAACTGTAAACAGCTTGTTTATTTCTTGTTAGGAGGAACACGTTCATCTTCTGTACCTCCATTAATGAGCACCGTTTCTCTTGTGCTTATCAGTAAGAGGATAAATGTAATCAAAATGAGCATGAGAAACTGCTAATGCACAAATGTGGCACCTCAATGAACTTTAGCGGATCACTGAGGCACAATGAGGAAAAATTAAACAGCAGGAAGCAGCATCTGAAGCAGCGAGAGATGGGACTGACACTGTTCATAAATGGAATCATGTTTTTCCTCACACCTTCCTCCTCCCCTAAAATACTGAATAGAATCCAAAACACAAGACCAGCTTGTGCTGTGATTCTGCATTTAATACAGTCAGAACTTCAGACTCTAGGTGAGCATGTAGTTGTTACTGCCTACTTAATAGCAACCGTATAGCTGCTCATATCCTCTGCCACTTTTGGGACGTTTTCACGCGTTTCTAGGATCCAGCAGGAAAAGAGCAGCAGCAGAGGCTTAGCAGTAGCTGGTCCAAGTCTCTCCTAAGAAAAACTGCAAAACTGAGCCAAATACATCTAGCAACTGAAAGAATTCACAAAAACTAACTCACTTTAAAAGTCTATTAGTGTCAAATTAAGTTGTAAAATAGATTCAACTTTTGAAACGTGCTTCCAGTATACTTGCCAAGTCTTGAAGTGGATGTCAGATCTTGCAGTTGCCTTCCTACAGGTTGGCATATCCTACTCAAAGAGGACAGAGTCTGTTCTCAACAGAGTTACTGTGTGAAAGAAATTCTGGAAATGCCTGATATGAAAACTGTACTGCATTACCTGCTCTGTTGTCAGCTTTATAAGTGACTCGTAAGCAAAGCTAGATTTTTTTTTTTTTTTAATAATACGACTACCAAATATGTTCATCTAGGTAGCATATAACTGGCCAACTGGGACTACTCTCCCTCCATATGTTTCTGTGGAATCTGTGTGGGTTTTCAGCTATACATAGCAAGACAAAAAACAGTCTTAAGAAACATATCAGAGATATGCAGCATAAGAGGACTTTACCATCCACTTTCCAGTTCTCGGAGGACAAACTGGTCCTACTTCATTATCCGAGAACCTTAAGAACTTTGTAACATGGTAAAGTTCAGCTCCATCCTGAACAACTGAGCTGAAACTGTGCTCCCAGAGACTATGGGGAAACCACATAAGAGAGGTGTTTTCGTTTCAGGTGACCAGCTATGTCCGTTCTAGGTTTTGAGTCCAGTTTTGTTGGAGATGAAGTGGCTGTGCAGTCACCAGACCAGGACTGAACCTCTGTGTTAGAGCTACTTTCTTCTGCTTCTCTGAAGAATTTCTCATACTTGTCCAAATATGGAGGCCTTTCAGGCAGCAGATAGTAGTGCGTTGAACTGGCCTTCTTACCATTTTCAATAATCGGAAGAATGCAAGGGACCCTGTTGGAAGATCCTTCGCTATTTTGTCTTTGTAGAGCTTTGCTGCTGACATACTTAGGGTCAGGTGCAAAACTCTGGGTGGGGGGCATAACCCCATTGAGGTATGATGGCAGGCTTTTGGGACTTGGCGTACGGGAATTGCTGCGTGACAAAGGTTCTCTTGGGGGCACTTTTGGAGGCCTGTCTTCATCACTGTACGCACTAGAAGCGACTTCTGCTGACCACCTTCTGTAATCTGGTTTGAGAGCCCTTGGAGGTATGGGAACCCTTGGTGGAATCTCTGGTTTATCTTCATCAGAGTTTGGAGAAGACCTGTTCAAGTGTCCAGATAGTCTTACTACTGGTTTATTAAGAGATCCAGCTGGCCCGGAATGGGACCTTCGCAAACGTCGATGCAGCTGCTGTGGAGGAGGACAAATACTGGATATGTATCCATTTAGGCTTTGTGTAGGGTTGGCATCTTCTGGTTTTGGTCCCGTTGGAGTATCAAAGTACGCATAATTGATTTGTCCACAGTCCCTAAAGCTCCGCCGGCTTGGAGCACTGGATTTAAAAGGAGGAAGTTCATAATCTTCTAACAAAAGGTCAGTATCTGAGCTAGTCAGGAATTCCACCTCTTTGTCAACCTCATCTGGAGCAAAGTCTTCGGAAACAGGCAGAGGGGGTAGTGGCTTGGAGCTACGGTCATTGGAAGATGCAGACAGAAATTGCATTGGCCCATTTTTTATTGGCATATGAGGAGGTGTTTCTTCAGAAACACAGCCCATGGTTAATGACAGTTTACTAAAGCCAGGAACGAGATGGTCCTCGTATCTTGAAATTGGCTGTTCCGTTTTGGGACTTACAGGAGGTGGACTGGATTTCTGAGATGGGACTTGGATGCAACTTCCAGCAAAGCTGCGGTCACTCAGGGAAGCATGGTTGGAAGAGTGCCCTAAAAAGGTGAGAGAGTCTTAAAGAGTGTACTCTTCTAAGTAACACTCTAGTGCATGACTTTGCCACTGCACATTTAACTATTTAATTGCTTCTAATGCAACAATAAGTAATGTCGGCTAAATTACTCCAGTAGCAAAACTTAGCTGTTATAGATCTTTTCTGGTCATGGATTTACATATTTAGGTAAGAGAGCAGCTGATTACCTTATTGGTTTAGGCCAGTGCTCCAGCTAAATGAGGTAGTTCAAGAGTCCCCCAGCACAAGCAGCAGAACAGAGCTACAGCTGCAGAGGGTCCAGCAGAGGACTGTGACGGAACAAGTGCTATTTTACTAAATGGCTTTTCTATCAGAAGTGTAATGGCAACTCAGAGTACTCATTGTACTCTAAGTACAAGCAAAAGGGTTTTTTTGTTTGTTTCAACTTGATCACATTATTTAAAATGTGGTTGGTTTTGGGTTTGTTTTTTTTTTTTGTTGGGCTTGAATAGTAGTAGTTTTTTGAAATGCTTGCATTCCGTCACCAGAGGGCAGCCTTATATCCAGAATGAGAAAGCCTTTAGTGGCTTCGGGAAGACCTGAGGACTTTTTTTCCAAGACAAATAAATCCATGACACTACCTAAATACATATGTGTTAGTCTTTATACTTACCAAGAGATGGTAAGTGTTGCTCTGTTGATGGATTCAAATTATATGCCACTGCTATAGGGTCCACGTTAAAGAAAGTACTAAAAAAAAAAACCAAAAAACTTGGCTGTAAACAAACCATAGGTCGGTACTGGTAAAAGTATTCTTAATGCTCATCTCATACTTTAAGATGCAATAGATCCCATTGTAGCCTCACTCACTTTTCAAATCCACTGTGGCTACCCCAGCAGGTTTTCAGACTCCCCACGCCTTGACTAGTGTGAAGGAACCCAGTTTTCAACGGGACTCTCATTTCCTGAGCAGCAACTCCTGCAGTTGACATTGTGCACTGCTCTCTGGTGATGTCTCACGACCCTAGAAATTCACAGTCCTTGACAAGTTTTCTGCAGTTTTCATTCCCTTCAAAAGAGAGAAGGACATGAATATCAGAAATGCAAACTTGATGAGTTCACTTCTCATCTGAAATTTCAGTATTTCAAGGAATTAAACAGCTGTGTAGAAAGGCCTTCTGCCCTAATACTTGCCAATAGGGAAAGCTTTACTGAACTTGCTTTTTTGCGTCTGACTGCAGAACTAAAGTACGAAATAGGTAAATTCTCTTATGGAATCAAACTGTTATAAAAAAAAAGTACGTTCAGTAAAACTATTGCTATATGGCAACTGTGCATCAGCAACTTCAGTTCTTGTACATAAACTGGCAGTTTTTCAGGCAAAATAAGTTTTCCAGAACAATCTCTCACTTTCTAGCAGCCATCCATCTTTAGCTGTATCTCTTTGCTAATGAGTTTATGGTTTCCAGGGTGGCCAACATATAACAGCCTAGTCTGTTTTTA
Source organism: Sula dactylatra (assembly GCA_013389905.1). Classification (NCBI taxonomy): domain Eukaryota; kingdom Metazoa; phylum Chordata; class Aves; order Suliformes; family Sulidae; genus Sula; species Sula dactylatra. Next base: position 117,093 of record WEKW01020306.1, on the reverse strand, counting down.
AGTATTACCTTCAATTGCCTAACAAATGGCCTTTGCTCCAATAAACAGAATTACCGACTACTTAAATCAGAATTCCAGAAGTTCTTTTATATAAAGCAGTCGCTATTATTAACAAACAAGCATTAAGATACTTTAAATCAGCCTTAAATGTTCTAGGTATTTCAAACAAATTGGAAATCTAGTGATTTGAAATAATCTCAGCTTAATCTGTCCTGCTATATTCAGATTTATTTTGAAGGTGAGAACAATGCTTTATCTGGCCCACTTACAACAGAAAAAATGTGTTGGCAATTGCTTTATACTGAATAAGTAATCATAGTCTAAGGAACAAGTTGACTCACAGGGCTTTGTTTAGGAAATTCAGAATGGATAATTGGGGGGTGGGGGGGACAGTGTGAAAGTAGTCAACACTGAAGGCAGGATAAATTCAGTCCAAGGGTACAAGCAAAGACGTTCTCTGGGTCTGTGCTTCATCTACGCAAATATCCTAAATTCAGCAAGTACAATATGGCTGTTTAAAAAAAAAAAAAAAACCAAAAAACCAAAAAAAACCCCAAAAAAACCCCAAAAAAACCAACCCAGAACAGTTTCATTTGTACCTCTCTTGAGAATCAAGAATACAACTAGTTTCTTAACAGAAGCTTCCCTCCTCCTCAGCACACCTCTCCCTCCCCCCACCCCATCCCCCCAAACAAAAAAATTCTACCTAAAGAAAAGTCAACTAATAACTGAGGGCCAGCTACATCAGTGCAGTATACATGTCAAGAAAACCCCTTCACAGTATGGTACCACAAGAAAATGGGGTGCAGAAATAAGTAATAGCTTACGCTTATAGTAAATCTGTTCAAAAATGGGCCTTCTCTGGAGATGTCGTCTTCCTTTAAGAGGAAAGATTCATTATGCTTATTTGCAACATGAGGGATGGGCAGACTCCTAAGCAGGACTGTAAACCAGGTGCCCAGGATTAATTTGCAGTCTAACACCACTATGTGCCTTTTATAAACAATTACTTGAGAAAAAACTACTCTGCTATGCTTTCCCAAATTTGAACTGGGTCCAGTATTGATCATCCAAGCAAACAGTACATGCTTGGATTATCAATAATATAGCTTCTGGCTGCATGTATGTTTATAATGTGCTAGACCTAATTACATTCTCCTTAAGAGTGTGATGGTTTTCTTGATCATGATTACTAGTGATCACCCTTGTGTTAACAGAATTGGAATTACTTTTTTTTAATTCACTACCAGATAGCCAGTGTATTGTAGCCAGGCATTTAAGAACTCCAGACAGGAGGCTATTAGCTTTAATAGAAGTGAGCAAGGCCAAACCAGTGTTCTGTCTGCTGCAGTAGAGCATTAGAGTCTTAGTCCTACTTTACTTCAGCCCTCCTGATTTTTAGTAAAAACTTTCTTCCTTTTCAGACAATCTCCTTAAAAGCTAGCTTTACCCTGGAAATTTTTCATTACACAGTCAAGTTGGACCCTTCCCAGTAATGAGAATTGTAGATTTTCATAGTAAAATTAAATATAAACATACATCCCCAGGAAGCAATAACATAGTTCTGATTGGCAAATGAGTTCAAAATCTCTAGCAGTCCTCTAATAGCAGTTCTTCCTTCCAGTTCTGTTAAGTGTGAGCAGAACCATTGTCTATGGGGCAGCAGAAGACTAGAGAAATCCATTTGTCAAGAAGACTTAAGCAGCACAGTACAAGTACAGCACTAATTCTAAAATTACTTCCTATCCTGTTAACACAATTTGCAAATAAAACATCCATCACATCAGCTCACACTGTGCTGAGCAGTGATTTTTTTTGTGCCTCACAGATCCTATCCTATTAGCAGTGAATCTGCAGAAGAAATGGAGAATGAATTAGTGAACTTAAGGCTAATGCCTAGGAAGGAGTTTGAGCTTCCATTTCAGTATTTTATGAAGTCAAATGCAAGTCACAAGATGAAAAAAATCATCGATACAGAACATCAATTAGTCAGCAAATGATAGTACTCCACCTCAGTGCACATACAAGATCTGACAGGACCATGAGCAAGACATTGATTATGATATAAAAAAATGAGACGGGCGGGGGGGGGGGTGGCATCGATGCAGTTTGAAAGCACATGTAACGTGCTTGCTATGATAACATACAACCCTTGCAGGGCTTGTTAAGAAGCCCAACCTCTATCAGATCCCACGCCAAAACCACTGCTAGTAATTACTGTGTCAGCTTTCTGAAGACGGTCTAAATCTCGGCTCTCAAGACTGATAGTTGCACAATTGCCTCTCTGAAATCCCTCTGGAAGGCTAAGCTCAACTTCTGAAATAGACTTAAATATTTACATGCTCTAGGAAAAGGTAATTTTCACTTGTTTCAATCAACTCTTTATTTTTTTTAAAATAAAACACAGACAAATTTTGCAGCCGTAAGACTCGCTTGCTCCTAACAATAACCTCTTTGTGAATTCACAGAAGGTGACTTGCCTTGACATTTCAGCGGGGACTTGTGAATGGACTGAGTTATGAAACTGCCCTCCATGCCTTAAGCTGGGAGTATCAAGAGAGGTAAGGCATGTGCTCTTTCACGACATCACCTAGTTACTTTCTCAGTGGAGTCTAGAGAGTTGGCGCTTGTCTTTTAAAACATGCATAAGCTTGTTTGAAGAAACATTATCTTAAGAGGGAGCCATGAGGCCATGTAATTGAGGAGTGAAAACTCTGTATTTTATACAGTGTACTCTTAGTAAAGCTGAGCAGTACATACTTCACCAGGCTACTGTTTTCTAGTAATTGGCTTTAAAAAAATAAAATTTACAAAAGTCAGTCATGAAGATATAAACACCAACAGTTGCCACTGTAACTGTTGGCCCAATCCTGCCTCCTTAAAGCCTTAAGGATCTAAACTTAACCATAAATAAAATGCAACTACATTCGCTAAAGGAAAGGGACACGATGCAGTAATGAAGCACTCTGGATCTCATGCTTGTTTGCCGCTCATTTGCACAGAATGGGTTTCTGGTTGCTCTGCTTGTCTGGCCTAGTTATGCATAGATTAGGGCACTTAGAAAGATGGAAGCACTTTGAGCACTTTTGAATAGTGTTATTATTCAAAAGAAACTGAGTTAGTTCAAACTAAAACTATAGCTAGTAATTACTACAGGGCAGATACAAGCCAAGGCAATTCAAAGGTTTGTCAGCACATGAGGAAGTTATCAACAGCATCCACTGTAAGGCAGCGTAACTGTGCAAAGGAGATACTTTTTAATCGCTCATGCCTCCTCACATTAACAAATACGAATTATTCTAAATATTGGAGATGAGATTGATAATTTTTTTTTTTAATAAGGCCAAATATACCTTCAGACTTGAATTGATAAGTGATGAATACTAGGATACGTGTAAGCTGAAAATGGTCAAATATATCCATAACCTGTAGGGTATCTACACAGTGCAGAATGTATATGGGAATATATTGGAAAAATTTTAAGAGACGAAGTTGATCTACATAAAACATCTCCCACTATACAGTTTTCATACTGATACATCACTAAATACTTGTGTTATAGCAACAGTAACCCTCTATTTAGAAACTAAGAAGCATTTGGATATATTTTAGCTCAACGCTTATCACTGATCACGCAGAGAATCTTTGTTACTCTGTTCCCAGCTCTCCCAGCCCCAATGCAACCAAGTATTTGAGGCGAGTCAGGTTCATAATAAAGAAAACCTTTCTGGTATGCACAGTAGACCAAAGCGTACTCTAGAATGTTTCACTTAATGGGTATGGAATACAGCAATTTGCTGTACAGATTTTTGAATGCCTGCACAAATTTTGGACAGATTTTATAAAGGCAACACTCTTGACAAGCAGCTTAGATACTTCTTGTAAGAAATGGGAAAGAGAGAGGAAAAAAAAAACCAGTAAGACCTACTTACCACTTTTGGGAGGGGAAGAAATGTGGCTACCTTAAATCCACAACCTATTTTTGCTCACCTTGCCACCACATATCTTTAACAAATCTCAGAAGCAATTCACAGGAGGAGGGGCACATTTTTGCACTAAAAGTCATCCACTCCAACTAGCTGTTCCTTATTTGACAATGTGATGTAATTTCCTTTTTTTCCTTTTTTTCCTTTTACTTTCTATTTAACCTAAGTACCTGAGATAGATCCACCCCTTTTAATATTTAGGTATTTCTGACTTCTAATTGGACCTTAAAAAGCCTAAAAGCTGTTAGTATACTTTCTGAACCTCCATATACTTAAAAAAAAAAAAAAAAATCCTGGTTATCCAGTGGTCACATCATCCCTTAAGTGCTTTTGTCTTTTCAAGTAGATGAATGCTCAGTAACTGACCACTAGTAGAAACAACCTTACGAGAAGGTTAGTTTAAAACCTTTTCATTTAATAAATAATTGGATCTAATTTACTATACACCAAACCTCCGCAGTGCAGTTCAGTATTCCTCCTAGTCACTAGCCAAATCATGCTCAGATACAGGCCTCAGTAGATGTTTCCATTTACAGGAATTCTATTCTTTACAGTTATTATATAAATGAGGCATATTCTTAGCTTTGAGAGATTTGTGTATGCGTTCTGCCAAACAGAAATGAACTGGTTTGTGGTAGAAAATTTGAGACTATGATCACTTAGCGAAGATGGATAAAAGTACTGCTCAAACCATAGGAGGTTGCGAATAAAATTAATTCTACAGGTATACCCCAGATGATGATGGTGGGCATAAATTTAGAGAGACAAATCAACTGAACAGCAGACAAACAATGTATTTAGATTATAATAGCTATTTTGGAATACATTCAGAGAACTGCAGTTCATCAAGGAGTTTAAGTTCAGTTAAAATTTGGGCTACCATTTCATGGTCCTACACAGCAACTGGGAGGAACCTGTAAACTGCCAGCAGAAAACTAATAATTAAATAGCAAGACAATTGCCTTGCCTCTGCTTGACAGATTTCAGATGCATGCTTAAGCTATGGTACTTCACCCTCCTGAAAATTTTAATGTGAATATAGCCAGCTTACATTCAGGAAATAAAAATTCCTTTATAGCTGACTCAGACTCATAACCATAGCGTTAGACAGGCTGTGATAAGTTTTAATTCTGTTTTCCACTACAGAGAACTGGAACTGTTTTCCTCTGAAACAATTCCTGTATTGCAGAGGATGGCAAACAAAGGGCTTCACCAAGAACATACACCCCCTCAAAAGATAGGTTTCTATGTAAAAAAAAAAAAAAATTGTCCCATACAGGTAAATTCCTAAGGAAAGAAAACTAGATTTGCACATAAAGTATCATGGGTGAGTTGAGCAGTTTGGTTTCCTCTTTTAAAGCTTTACTAGCTTTTGTAAAATGTGTTTCTGAGGCAGAGGCATCACTCACCCGTCATTCCAGTATGACAGAGATTCAGGTATCCCCAAACGGACCAGAGAGACCTTGCCCCCAGAGCCCTTCCCATCCAGTTTATCAATATATAATTAAGGACTGTCACCTTTAGATCAAGCATAACAAGTTTTTTTCGCTTACTGCTTCAGCAGTACTGCACAGGGTCCTAGTCTGTGCGCAAGTGAGAGGGCACAGGTCTGGAGCCACTCGGCACGGTGTGCTTTGCGTAACCCACGCAGTGCTTGCCCACGGCAGGCGTATGCGCTCGAGGGATGCACTGTAAATACTTGACGGGTACAGTGGTGTCTCCGGATTTAAACACCACAGACGGGCTATTTTAGAAAACCGAGGATAAGCGTGTGCTGGGCTATTAAGTCGCGAAGAAGCGTTTATTCTAAATTAAGCCATCCTAAATTAGGGCGCGAAGTAGAGAGTCCGAGCCCCCAGCGCGGACTGTGTTTACTCGTAGGAGCGAGAGGAGCAGCTCGGAGGCGGGTGAAAGGAAGCACCGGTTCTGTTTCGGGTCAGGAAGGCGACGCACGGCACGGCACGGC
>WEKW01020306.1:51472-109612 GCA_013389905.1 Sula dactylatra | reverse complement strand
GGGGTGGAGCCAGTCCTCGCCCGCCGCGCGTTTGATGCCCGAGAGTCTTGCAGTGGCGGGGAAGAGCTGTGCTTCAGTACCGCCAGAAGGAGAAAACACACCGACGCTTTCGCCGTTGCAGGAATTGCTACTGTTAACATTTTCCTGTACTTTGTGTTGAAATAAATCCGTCCTCATGTGGAATGGTTTATTGGGCACCTTGAGCAACCATGTGGGGGGTTATCACAGATTTGTCAGTGTATTTTTTGTCTAGACTTAGCATTTGCGATAATAACACGCAGTGGTTAGGGTAGTAGGATTCTCGGCGAAAGCTGCTGTGTAAAGACTTGAGAGCATTTGCAGGTGATACCGTTTATTACAGCATAAACAAGGCGAACCTGGTTTCTGATCTGTTTTGGTGTACAGTGCAGTTGTTTATCACAATCGTTTCTTTGTTGGATGAATGTCAGTGTGGGACTCTCAAACTCCCAGCACTGAGCGTTGCTAACGAAAGGATTAACAAAACAGGTCCGCTCTGCTCTTTGAGCTGGAATACTTGTTAATATTGCTGAGAAGGAAGAATGCTCGATTTCATTGCAGGATAAGGTGCACATCTGTAGCTGACTTCTGCTTTCTCTTTTGGGGTTTGTATCGACCTCTAGTGAAAGTCCCCTACCTGCCCTTGTTCTTAGGGACAGTAAGCTCTCCTACTGCATATTTGTATCGTAAGAACTGCTGTACTGCTGTACAAATGAAGGTGATGTGAGAAGAAAGGGAAGGAGTATAAACTGAGAGAGATTTTTAGGGGGGGGGGTGTTGTTGGGGGTTTTTTTTCCCCTCGGATGTGACAAATGATGGAAGAGGTCCTCTAAAGGTGGCTGGACACGTTATGCAAATGCGGGAAAGTTAAAAGAATATAAGGGGGGATGGAAGCCATCAAAAGAGAGGAGGAGAGCAGACAAGTGAGGTTTTGTGGTTTTGATGAGTTAGGGCACACTGTGTTAACGGTGAGACTGCACTATGTTGTGTTCTGGACACATGCTTAGAGGGGGTAGCAACTAGTGATGATGCCTGGCACTGAACTGTACGTGCTCCAAGAATTCTTCCAATTGCTCTGCTGTACTTCTGTTGCTCTGGTCTTGAAGACTGTGGCTGTTTTTGCGGATGAACTGTGCATGCAACATGAGTTATCTTAAGTTTAAATTGTCCCGGTTGCATATATGAGTTGAGGAGAAAGTTGTTTAGGTTGTTTAGGGGTTTTTTGGTGGTGTTTTTTTTTTTTTAATTCTGATATGTTGATGTACATACTCACTGACAGTGCAAATAGCCCTAAGCGTTGTTATGAATGGATACAAAGGACAAACTTGTTTTTAAAATGCGTTTCAGAGTGTTGATGTGACTTCAGTAGGAGAAACTCCTGCAGTGCCTCCTCGGTGGAACATGAGTAATAATAGATGTTTGGCCTTTTAACTTGTTTGTGCCTGAGAATCTTTGGTCCAGGAAAAGGTCATTCTGGCTTTCCCTGCAGATGTTACCCTATGGCTTGTGTTCTTCCATCAGCAGGCCTGGTTTTATTCTGTTAGATAATTTAGGAGTTAGTTCATGTGCATGTAATAGCATGGAATTTTTGTCTCTTACTGTTGAATGACTTTGCCTATGGCCTTTGTTCACTAAAACCGCGCTGCCTTGAATTTCTGATCGTTCTACTGAATGAAAACGTTTTGTAATGGTGTCACTTGTAATAGTTTCTGTGATGGCTTGTGCACAGAGGAGACTGAATTCTGTACGAACAGTTACATTCTTGTTTCTCTCCCTTCTCTGCAATATAAAGTTATTTCAGGATTCTTAAACCACCTCACAGTTCTGTAGGCATGTGTAAACCACTCTTTGCAATTTGCTAATTGCCCTGGAGACTAACTCCTAAGTAATCTTGGACATCCTGGTTGGTTAATGCTAGTTAATAACAAGTCTGCTAAAAAAACAGCTCAGGTAGTATTACAAGACGCTTTAAACCTCTTTTGCATCCTGTTTTGGAGATGGATAGCAGACTTGTCTGTACTTAATAAACGAAATGTCTGAATTCTGTGAAAAGAGAATATAATGGATTTTCATTCACGATATTCCCTTTTTGTTCAAGGATTCACTCTGCAGGGGGAATCCCAGTGGTACCGGATGTCCTTTGATCAGAGTTGTCCTGTTCCTAGCTTCCTTTGCAGCATATGCCTTTTCAATAATCTCAGTTCCCTTGATACTTCTTGTTTTCAATGCTTAAAACTTTTGGTTGCTATTTCTGTTTGTTTTGAGAGGAGAAAGGTATAAATGTAAGCAGCAGCCGGAGAAGCAAAAGGCAAAATCTCTTGAGGAAGGTAGAAGATGATGAAAGTAAAATTTCATACTGAAAGACTAGCATGGGAAGTAATAGATATGTACTTTTAACATTCAATGTCAGAGATAGCTCCTGTATGGCCATTCTGTAGATTGTCGTGATTTTTTTTGGTGAGACGACTTCTGTAAACAATAACTTTGTTTTACAGTAGCTGCTGCTGTATTGTTGCTTAACCCTACTTATTCACGGAAGCTGCTCTTGAGCAGGAAGCTTGGGGTTTTTTTTCCACGTTTTCTGGTAAGCGTGCCTCGGGTCTGGTTACCTGAAAGGGAATGAGTAGCTTGGACACTCTTCTTTTCTGCCTTGTTAATGACTAGAAAAGGTAATTGTGGTAAGTCATCAGAGAGGAAAAGCTTTTCTGAAGAGAGGTAAACAAAGTGTAAGTTGGATGCTGTGGTGCTAGTTTTTGCATGACTAGTTATGTGAATGAGGGTGGTGTGGGTACACTTCTTCAGCACCTCCGGAGGTGCTTCTGCAGAGCTGAGACCATCTGTCACTTTAGTTATTTCAGAGGTAGCTTTCATGAACCATTTAGTAAGGGATTGCTTGGGAAAAGCAAACCTAGCAAAAAGCAGTGCAGAAGGTGGCCTATGAATAAATCTTTCCATCACTGGAAGTCCTGAATTTTATTGTTATTCAATAGATTAAAACTCAACACGTTGGCCTTGGCTTGGATAGTGGTTTCCAAAATGAATGAGTTGTCACATCCCAGTTATCTCTTTCTTAAAAATCACAGCCTTTACCTCAAGCTGAATCAGGATGTGCACAGCAGAAGTTAAACTGTGTGCAATCGTTAATAGTTTAATTTCACAGGTCTTATTCAGGTCCTTATCTTATGCTCTGTTTTGTGGTAGCCTGGCAGAGTGGATCTACATATGAAAATTGAGGCTACAGAGTCTGCCTGTTACTCTCTTACTCTAGTGATGTGTGCATTATGACAATGTAAACAAAGTAGGCAGATAATAAAATTCTTAGTTACCTAAGTTTCGAACATCTATTGCCCTGAAGTGAGGGAAATCAACTTGAGCAACAGTTAATTTGAAAGAAAAAACAATACACGCAGGATGTATAGGATTTGATGTATTCTCACTGAACTGATAGCAAGTCAGAGGCTGCGGTGCAGTGGTGGTAAACTCATGGGCTGGTACATGAGTGGAGAAGTCATATTGCCCAAATTACAAGCAGTTAACCTTGATACTTCTGTTCTAACTGTATGGGAGATGTTGTATGTTGTACTTACGGTGGGATAGAGGAAGGTATGTAGGTGTGCAAGGAAGGGGCAGAGCAAGGAAGGGGCGTTTGAGTGCAGGGCGTATCCATAGATGAGCAGTGCGGGCTCTCACGTTGCAATGGTAAGGATATACCACTGTACAGACCTGATGCTGAAGTTCAGCTTCCTACAGGGGCCATTACACGGGCTTTGTGCGAATTCACCCTATACAGGACTTTAAAGCAATTGGATAACGCTAAATTGCCTCTTAAGTCATCTGTAGAAACTGACACAGATAGCAAATCTTTTATGCTTCAGGCATATGGAAGTGGTTTGTGATGCAAACATACTATCTAAAGTGGAAGTACAGCAGGGCTTTTGTGAGCTCTCATCTGTGTACCTTGATTACATCTGTGTCTGAATGCTGCAAATGCCAGAAGTTTTACATGGCTTCACACTCTGGGCACAGAGAGCCTGATGAAAGAAAAATCCATTAAGGCTGTAGAGAAAGTATGAGTTGTATCAGACTGCTGGTAATTGGGAGTGGATGTTGCCCACTGCCCTGAACACCTCTTGTTTCCTTTTTTCCCCATGCTAGGGCAGTAGTGGGTTACGTGGACCTTGGGATTTGAGGCAGTATGGCTGCTGTTACAGATACATCTGTATTTTGCTCTCTTCCAGACTCTTCCATCGTTTTCTGACTGCGTAACTGGGTACACGATGATTTAATTCTGCTTACAAGATTCAGCTCGGGTCCTCGTCTCTGCAGATGGGTCCTGAACCCTTCCAGTAAAGGACTGTGCTGTTTTTTTGAGTTTGAAGACAGCAAAGAAGGTAACAGGATTAGGAGAGCGCTACAAAACTTTTCCGGTGTAAGGATTCGTTGTTGCTGTGAGTGAGGAACATGTGCTTACTTTGCTGGTCAGATTTGTGTGAACGCAGTTACACCAGGCAGGTATAGGGCAGAATGAGTGTGTTGCATTTCCAGTTTAGCCAGAAGACCCACAGAAGGGAGGAAACTCATGGGTCAGTAAAGGAGGGCTAAATTAGAGGTTAGCATATTCAAGTGTCTAGACAGCAAATACAGACATACTGCAAAAGTCAGTCTGTCAGGGAGTGGAGAGTCTAGATTAAAAAGCCATTTCAAAGGCATGTTGCCTGGATGGGGTAATCATGTGCTCAGACTTTTTCAGTACATAAGCATAAGCTGAGTGAGAGAAGAGATCAAAAAAGGACACAAAGATTGACACAGATTCTGTAGCAGCTTAGACTGGAATGGAACTTGATAAATTAAAAATAGCCGGTTGTTCACACTTGTGTTTCCCAGGAATGGCCACAGCCACATCTGTGTTTTACCATCCGTTCTGTAATATTTGAATGCCTCGCAGAAATGTCACATCCATCCTGCTGCTGTAGGGACATTGTTATACAGTCCTCCCAAGCTGAGTTCATTCTTGCTCTCAGGCATGTAAACTGGTCATCAGGAAGCCAAGCTCTTGTCTGGTGAGTCCAGAGGTCACTTAATGCCTGTTAGATTGGCTGCTTTTAGGGCAGTGTTGAGGGATGTTCCGCTGCAGGATGCTGGGCGGATCAGCAGAAACAGAGCAGCTGACTCAAATCCCAGTCTAACTGCCCTGTTGCATCCCATCTCCTGCCTTACAGAGCCAGAGGGTTTGCTGTCAGCTGACTGGGTCAGCTGTGTTTTTGTGCCCTTTAGGCACAGTGTTTCACACAAGGGTGGTGTTATGTAGGGTGGCAGTTTGGGGGAAGTTCCAGGAATCTGTCCACATGCAGCATTAGGGTCTGCAGCACCGCTTAAGTTCCTTTTCATCCTTCCCAAGAACATGTCGTATTCTACTACTTTTGCCTATTTACGCTATTTCTTTTTTGGTGTGCTTTTTCTGCCGTGGTCATCTCGCTAGATAGATGTCGTCTTTGTGGTGAAGCTAAATGGCCCGAGAACAATAGGATGCATTCACACAGTATTTTGCAGGTAGAGGTGTCTGTTCTTCAGAACAACTAGAAGCTATGTGAACAGTGGCATATAGTGCTCAGCTTGAGCTGTTATACCCTAGCTCGTGTGTTGGCTTTGATAAACTGCCAAACTCAGCTTGCATCTGAAAGCTGCAGAACACTCTGTGTGTGTGTGCACGCGCGTAGTGTTTCTTATCCCTGCCAGGGGAGGATTTTGGTCTCTTTGCTCTGAGATGACTCAACTAGTTTGCCCACTGCAAGGAGCGTATGCAGAGATGCGGGGGCCTCTGAACTGGTCCTTACACGAGGTAAAAAGTTTATTAATTACTCTATCAAAGACACCAAGGTAAGGGACATAAAGTAGGTCGGGTAGGCTATCAGTGGAAGGAGCCAGGCCCGGCTGAGCTGGTGTGCCGCAGCATGCGCTGCCGAGGCCCTATGTCCACCGAGTCGATCTCCAGGCACAGCTGCATTGCCCAGCGTGAGATGCGTGGATTACTGTGACCAGACCCTTGTTCCTCAAGACCGAACAGGAACTCTTGAAAAATAACTAAATGTTGCCAGCGTCTATAGTGGTTGCGTATTTTGCATTGGCAAGCCTAGAAGGTGTCAGTCTTTTACAGTTGTAATTGGGCAGTAGGCTTCACTGAGATTGGAGAGAATGGTGGCAGTCAGCTCTTTGCTTTCTTTGTGCCTTTTCCTGTGGCTTGTTCTCTCCTTTTTACCTATTAAAGGCAATGCCTTTAGTAGTCTGTTCTTTTGATAAAATTGTTTATTTATAGAGTATCATCAACAGGTGTGGCTTACGATCTCTACAAAATAGATAGTGAGCAAAACTGACAGCCTCTAAGTATAGCATGCCATTAAAAACATAACCCCGGGAAGCTTGGGATGCCTTATGTATCAGGTGGGTATTTGTGAGACCTGTGAAAGCAGGGGAAGGAGATTTCAGATTTTGCAAGATCTGAAGGTGGAATAATGCGTGGCTTCGGTGAGCCCTGGAGGTAAGGGCAGATTGAGCAGGAAGGACAGTGGGGGTAAAGCTCAGCTGGTTCTCATTCTGAACCAGTAATTTCAGTTGAAAAGCTATATATATAGAAATGGTATTTGGAAACGGTTCTAAGTGTATCATTGTAGAAATTAATAGTCAGTAACTTGATTCCCAAATAGTATGAAGTTAATTTTACTCATATTTGAAATTCTGCCTATATAGGGCATGTGGAAGGGGACACAACAGTCTGCTGAGCATTTATATTTTGAGATGTGTGCTTGTATTTGCGCTACTGATCCCCTTGCTACAGACATCCTCAACAAAGCGAGACTGTGCTGCTGAATTTGCTTCTGGTTTTTTGTCATGTCAAAATCTGACATGTTTTAATGTCTATTTATGAATGACACTTTTAATTCCAGAGCCTAACGCTTACTTACCTGAGTGCATCTTTGTGCCTACTAATAAAACACAAACTTTCTGAGAAGCTGAGCATGAGAGGACCTAATGATTTTGCTTGAAAAAAGATTAATCAACATCTCTGAATTTCAGCTCTTACTTGTGCCTACTCAGGGAATTAAATAGCTGATATTTAAAATACTTATTTAGAAGTATTTCTAAATGTTGCTGTCTCTGGTCTCCTGTCTCAAGGTTACATATACGTGTTCTAAATAACCTTTGTGAGGTTTAGAGAGAAAAAAACCAAGGTCATGCCTTTAAGATCAGGTTGTCTCAAAACGTTTCAGATTGGGCGTCTCAAAAAATTGAGGCATGAGAATAGCTTTTCACTCTTAAACATGTATGTCATATGAATGTGTACACATATATATGCATGTGTGGGTACAAGACAGGTCTTAACTGCGCTTGTGCATTACAGCATTGGCTGCAGGCAGATGAGAAGAAGGGGAAGAAGCTGGAGTGATCACCATAATTCTCAACAAACTTTTTGTGCGACATCTCACAATCTCTTTTTATCTCCCAGCTCGTCTCCCTCTTTTTTTCTTAGTCTTTGATTTACTAACTTCATTCACCAGCCTGATGTATTTGGACAGAAAATGAGATTCCTCTTGCATTTGCACCCGACGCCCACACAGTTCTTGTTTCAAGGCACTGAGAAATATTGCAGAGTGAATGCCCGTGCTTGGTTTGTACTTCTGAACCTTGTGGCAGTTGTTGGAATTTCCAGCCGTCACCAATGCAAGTTGGCGGGAAAAGCAAAGCTGGGGATGTCTTGACTGGCAGTTAGTAGAAATCCTGACAGACAGATACCTTTGCACATAATTGCATTAAAATAAGCCTTTTGATTACTTACATCCGCATGAGAGCATTTCAACATGACGCGCACTTGGTATTTTATGTGTATTGGCTCTACTGTGAAGTCTGGCCGGGGGGAAAGGATTCCAAGGTGAACCAGAATTTATTAATGCTGCAGGAATAATAATCTGCTTTTAGGAGAGAGAAACGTGACCTTTTGAGGGTCTTGGTCTGCTGTTCAGTATCTTCACACCTCACATAAACATGGATAGAATTATAAGAATACAAATTAAGGGAATAACCTGATTCTGTGTGTTTCCCTGCCCCCACCAAGAAAAAAGAAAACTAAAAATAAACCCTTGCCCTTTAATATACCACATTGAAATATATCAAGCACTTTTTCAAACTCTGAATTGAGCTCCCTTCTGAGTTCAAATTTAAGACATTTACAAGGGATAATTCATTTATGCAGTTTCTTGTTTTTAGGTACATTGCAGAAAATTCATGGGAAGTGTTTCACACTTGATTTGAGGGATGAGTCCAAGTGATGGTGGAGTTTTTTTGAGCAACTAAATAGCTTGAGCTTTTAGCACATCTTTGATTTTACCTACTTAAGTTATATGGTGTTTGTTCTGTCATAAGCATCACCTAATTGTTAATCAAAATGGTGTGAGCACCATAGTCAAATATATAGCCTTTAGTCAGTTCGGAGGCATTTAAGTTTTACGTTTTTAGTGTAGATTTGTGGTAATGAGGTGGAGCCATTGAAAGTAGATGTGAAGAGCAGAGTATGATCGAACTGAATTTGCTGTTGAGCTTAAAATACGGGGAGGACAAAAATATTCCTGTTGCGTGGCTGGAAGGGGCTGTGCAGGGAGAGCAGTGGGGCGAGGTCTGAGTGGTGGGGCTGCACCTGCATGGCCTGCGGCACAGCCAAAACCCAGCATCCACGAGTCCCGAAGTCGCTGTCGTCTTGAGAACGCGCCTTCTTCCTTCCTCTGCAGGGTCGCTGCAGATTTGGAAGCCAGCGTGTCTTTGTGGAAGCGTCGTCTTTTCCTCCTGGGATCTGCTGAGTGTCTTTATGCGCTTGGGGCAGAGCAGCCGGTCCCTGATGAGTCCGTACAGCCCGCTGCAGCTTGTGCGGCCGATGCACCTGGCCTGCAGCAGGTGCAGACTTTGCTGGGCAGGGGCTGCGGGATGGACGTGGCCTTGGCGTGGAAACTCCTTTCTCGCCCTGTTCCTGGATTGCTAGTGTTTTGTTCTCCCTCCATCACCTGTACAGGGAGAATAATTTTCTTTGTAATTTAGCAGCTGGGAATCCTATCCCAGATAAACTTTAACATTTCCAGGAAGTCGTAGGTACTTCTCTTTAAAACATAATGAGTTTGTCTTTGTTTTCTCCTTCTCTAATTGGCACTTTCCATTCTAATAAACCAACACCCACAAACTATGCAGCCACATGATCTTTTCAGTTAATACAAATCGTCATTTCCAGTCCAATAGACTCAGTTAATTGTGCAAACCTGCAACACACCCATAAAGTGGCTATCTAGTTTGTTATGCAACGATGAATCATGAAGGAAATGTGGAGTGTAATTAAACACAGTGATGCAAAGATAGTAGTATGAAGCCAAAATCAAAGTATAAGTGATAATAATCTGTATTAAATGTTTGTTTCTGCATGTTGTTTTCAGAAATTACTTAAATGATAAGTTATCTGGCTGCTGCACACATGCCTGGCATGTGTTTTGACAAGTTAAAAAATGACCTGCAAACCTGTAAATAAGCTGAACCAAGTCTGCTATCAAAAAAGTCTTTTGGGGAAGGAAAGATATGTGGTTCAATCTCAACACTTGGCAGGCAGGAGCTTTCTAATTCTGGTGTGATCTCCCAAGTTTTCTGGTCTTGCTGGAAGCAGTAGTTTCAAAGTAAAGACGTCATGAAGTTTCTGCTGTGAAATGATTTGTAGTAATACAGGCCTTACCTCCAAGTTACTTTAGTATCCCCTCACTCTAGTAGGGAAAGATGTTGTCTGTATAATGATGGAGACCTTTGGGCTTATGCAGAGGACAGGTTTTCTGCTGATGGGTTAATAATTTCTCTTAAATTCTCTTTTTATAACTTTGAAAATAAGCTTTACAGCTAGAAATGCACGCATGCAGAGGGGTGGCTGCGCAGTATTGTGCAAATATGTTGGTTTGGTCTTTCCTAAGCTGTTCTCTGCATACAAGAGCGTTTGTCTGCTTATTTGATTGTCTTCCACACACAACAAACACTGGTGATAACCTCTGGCACGTTGGTGGTAAACACATTAAGAATTGTTTTCCTTGTCTGTCAGGTGGTATTGTATTCCAGTGGAGCAGCTGACAGCAGTTCAGCAGCATTGTCTCCCAAAGTCAGCCGGGTGGCTCCCAAAAGACAGCCCATAATTGAATGGAAAAGCAAGATAATCCAGAGGTATGTGTAATGAAAGTAACATACGCTCAGGGTCTTGTGTGTGTGCATGAATATCGAGACAGTGCGCAAATTGAAGTTCTGAATTTGAATCTTCTGTTTGGCTGTGGATCCAACTAAAGCCAAGAGATTTGTGTTGGGAATGAAAATAACACGAGAAGTGCCCAAATGGGTCAGACCAACAGTCCATCTAAGCCAGTAGTCAGACTCCTGCGGGAGCCACAGGAAAGTTTTGTGGTCCAGTCCTCCTGCGCTCCCCTGGAAGCCTCAGCCGTCGTCACCGGGTTACGTCCCTGCCTGATCCTGTATTTTCTGGTTACAGATCAGTTTTCCAGGCATTTATCTGGTCCCATTTTGAACCTGCTGAGCATGGCTGCCTCCACTGCCACTGGTGGGAGCAGGCTCTGGGAGTTCCCTGCTCGCAGTGTAAAGAAGTGTTTTCTTTTATCTGCTCTAACCCAATTTGCTGCTAGCTTCCGCAGGAGCCCGCACTTCTGAAATTACTGGGTCTGGCAAATAACTACGTATGGTGAGAGCTCCACGTTCAGCTTGTTTACTGCCTTTGTGGGTTTTGTTAACCTGAACTGTAATCCTTCCAGTCTCCTGCACCCTTCTCCCCTCCAGATGGAAATCCCAGCCATGTCGGTCTCTCACGAGTCCCTGTTCCTCTCGTCGTTGTAGTTACCTTTCTCTCTGCATCAGCCTTGGGGCAGAGACCAGAGCCACGCGTGGGACAGATGCTCTGTCTGATCGGCTGTATCCTTCTAGTTTTTGTTGTCTGTCTTTGGCACCGGTCCCACTTTGAGCCGCTGATCGTGGAGGGCTGTCGTGCATGACTTAGCGGTCTCTTTTCTGAGCTGTTACTGCCAGTTCTGGGGTCAGTGTTGTGTAGGCCTAGCTTACCTTGATTTTCCTTACGTGTGTTAGCTTGTGTTATCTGCACTGAAGCTCCTCTGCTTCCTAAAGCAAGTAGAGGCCATGGGAGTTACTTTCTCTGCCAACGTACAGGTAATGTCTTTGAAACGTTACTGCAGATCCTGTCCAGTTGAGGTACTTAGATAGTTTTGATGTACTTACGCAGATTTGCTCTTACAGAACTTTCTCTGAGAAATGGCAACAGCCATTGCTTGTTTGTGATTACTGTGTTACTGGTTGGAGGGAAGGAAGATTAATTAATTTTTATTTTTTTTTATTCGGCTCCTTCAAGCATTTTCAGTGTAAAAAGAGATTGCTGAGGAATAAAAGTGTATGCTTGTGTTAGTGGGAGCCGCCAGCAAATTAGTTTGAGGTAGTGTAGGTTAGGATGCTGTTCCATCCGCTGGGGTGGGGGCATCGCTACTGCTTGAGCGCTGAGCAGGAGCATGGCTAGCAGATTTCAGCAGTCAGCACAGCAGCCGTTTTCAGGCTTTTTAGTTTGCTTTCCAGGCATTTTCCTGGGAGCTGTTGGAGAGCATGCATTATGTTTTATGTCTTGGAGGTTCTTAAGTCGGTCTATAGCATGAGTTGGGTAGGGGTTATTTTAAAACAAACACACGGTGTAAGGAACAGGTGGCTTTAAGCGGCCCGTGTTCCAGTACAGTCACCAGCAAAGGTGCCCCTTCAGGGCAGGGTGAGCTCGTGGTAGCTCTGAAGGGATGGTCCAGCATGCCCCATGTCTCCCTGTCCAAGGAAGGAAGGGGAGGGCCTGGAGCAGGTAGCCAACCATCAGCCTATCCTCCGTGACATGTCACTGGAGCCGACTGCTGAATCCCTAACAGATGGTGGACAGAAGGTGAAGGTTCCTCTGCCCCATTTCTAACACATTTTACTTCCATGTTTGCTTGTGGGTTCTGTCGGAGGCAGTACACAGGATTGTAGCTGAGTAAGGTGTTATGTATAACGTAAAACAAATCACGTTTGGTGTAAAACAAAATTTACAGTACAGCATTAGAACACATTGCCTGGTGGGGGTAAAATGGTTCTTAAGTAG
This sequence comes from Sula dactylatra, assembly GCA_013389905.1. Taxonomy (NCBI): domain Eukaryota; kingdom Metazoa; phylum Chordata; class Aves; order Suliformes; family Sulidae; genus Sula; species Sula dactylatra. The sequence continues at coordinate 97,398 of WEKW01020306.1, read as the reverse complement.
GGAACCCCACCGTAGGGCACTCAAGGAGAAGCATATTGGCAAATGTCCCAGGTATAATGCCTTCCCCACCTGTTTGCTTGCTGAGCAATTGCTGTGTGATACCTGACACACTTCCTAGTGCCCTTCAATATGCGCTTTGAAAGTGCCATGGATAGTAGGATAAATTAGACTCAGCCTAGATAAGAGAGATTATTTTAATCTTTCCCTTTTCCTCTTCAAGATTGCATGAAGAGCTGAAGTCCCAATCTGCATTTGTAAGACTGATTGGTCTGTAATTCACTTCAGTGCCAGGTGGCTGGGTCAGGCCGGGTAGCAGGGCTTTGTATCTCACCTCAGAGCTCCAGAATGCCTGTGATTCTCCAGGGTATTTTTGCTATATGGCATTTTCAGAGGCTGCTTTGCTTCTTTTAAAATGGAGATGCCTAAGAATATAATAGAAGTTAGGTGTATTTAATCACTTGAATTTACAGTTTCTGGGAAATTACTTAAACTGCACCATTGCTATCTGTACTTGAGAGAAGCTGGAGCAGCTTGATTGTACATCAGGTTCTGGTAGCTGGTGTTTATTTTGTAAGGAAGATACCAACAATGTTATTTGGCAAGCGAGTGAACAGGAAGAAATGTCACGAGAGTCATTATTTCTTGGTGTCAGAGTGAAAGGGTTGGCTTGATAATTTGTCCTGATAGTTGAGTAACCCTGAGTCACCTGAAGTAAGACTTGACTGCTGAAGTCGGATTTACGGTAGCTGGGATATCCCAGTCTGTAATCTTTTGTTGTTGTTGTTGTTGTAAAGTTGAAATCCTTCTCCCCTTGGGTGGGGGTGGGGAAGCAGTGTGTCAGCATTTTCCATACGTTAGTATGAATTCACCTGGAATTCCTTCGGGGTGGCTTGCACAGCTGGGCTGCATCTCTCATCTGCCTGAAGTTCTGTAGGAACTAGCACGTATCACAGGAGTCGGTGGTGGTACTGCCTCATGGTAGAAGTGGGCCGGAGCTGAAAACAAGGTAGTTGCTGTTCACGGTGTCGGTGTCTGCTTACGAGAGATTTTTTGTGATGCCCTGAGGATTGCTGCAGAGGAGATGAAGGAGAGACTCCAGTGCTGCTTGTGGATGCAGTTACCTGCAGAGTGGAAAAGTCCTGGGCAGTCTTCATCTTGCACCAAGGAATTCAAGCAGAAAAGGTGACGTGGGATCTTTCTTTGCAGGAACCTGCAGTCATCCGTAGAGCTGAGAAGATTTCAGGAATAAACTGAGGAGAGAATGAGAGCAGGAAATTCCAGGAGGGTTTCTAAGCAGAAAGCAGCAAGCTGTTTTCAGTATAGGGGATGGTGTGGTGAAGGTGAGAGGTCAAAGGCAGGCAAAAGGAATGAGGCGGCAAGTAGGAGTCAGATGAGAGAAGGGGTTTGAGAAGATGAGTATGCTGCTATGAAAGTAAGGAAACTAAGGGGGAAACTGTCAGAAGAAAAATTTCTGTGGCTGAAAAGACCATTTTGTCATCTGTAGCTGGCTGTAAGAGGGAACTTCCTCACAGTGAATCAGTCCAGCACTGCAACAGGCTGCTCAGAGGGGTTGTGCAGTCTCTGTCCCTGGAGGGTTTTTGAGACCAGACTGAATCATGCCCTGAGCAACTTGGTCTGACGTAATGGCTGATGATCCCACCTGGAGAAGGAGGTTGGACTAGAGACCACCTGAGGTCTCTCCCGCCCTAAATTGTCATACGATCCAATTTGTACTAAGCACAGGAAGACAGAAAGCTTTAGGAGTGCCTTTGCCCAGCTTGCTCGAGTGTTATTTTTCCAGATGACCGTGCCCAGAACATGTGTGCATTGTTTGCTTTCGCAATACTTAAAACCAACACAGTGATTAACTCTTCAAAAGTTCCCTTCTAAAAATGGTGGACTGAGGAATTACATGTATTAGTGTAAGTTGGGTTTTTTTACGGTGGGTGACTAAAGCCCTCTTAAAATTTCAGAATAAATCATCTTCCCCCATCAGGAGCTAAGAACAGAAACTCCTGAATGGCTGCTGCGTTTAAAGACAATGAGTTTCACAACTGCCAGAACCAGCTGCTGATAATACGTACCAGGAATTTGTTTGAATACTTAGTTTAACTTTTTTTTTTTTTAAGTCAGCTAGCTGTGGCATGGCTAGAGGAATGGGTATAAGCATCTCAAGTTACCATGAAGTTGCAGGATTCTCTGTCTGAAAGTAAGTCTGTGCGAAGAACCTGAATTCCCTATGTGTGTAAGCCTACAGGCTCTTATTTGGACCAAACAGTACGAGAGGAAAGGACGTTGCTCACTTGGCTGCTCCTTGAGGTTGACTCAGGAGGGGCGGAACAGAGCGAGCAGTTGGCCAAAGGTGAGGGTGCTGTGAGCCCCTCCCTGAGACGGGCTGGAGGCACTTGGCGCAGCTGCCTCTGGCCCTGGGGACACTGGGGAGACTGAAGGCTTGCAAGACGCAGCCCAGCATCTGACTCAGAGTTTGGAGGGGACTGTACTGATTGCAGTTGCCGCAGAGCACTGCGTTAGGCATGCTCAGTTGAAAAGAGAAATAAAAAGCTGTATATGAAATCATCTGTGTTGCTAAGATGTCAAAACATCTGAAATGCATTCTGGCAATGTGGGAGGGAAAAGGTTAAGCAAAGGTACTGCATGTAGTGTCACAGTTACAGCCTCACCTGGGCCTCTGGCCAGCAAAGCCAGTATTTCAGGTTTATAGGATTCAGAAGAGGCTAGCCCGCCTCTTAAGTATGTTAGATCTGGCTGCGGTCTCTGAAGAAACTAGACTGGAAAACAGAAATGAGAGAAAAGCTGAGCCTAAGTGTCACCTTCAGTGCTGCTTTTCTGTGGAAACACGGCAAATGCAATTGTGCTTCGTCTGTGTATAACCGAGCGAGAAGGATCGTGCCGCACGTGTTCTTCAAGGCTGCTGCAGACTTGGTTAGATGAGCCCCAGGGCACTGCCAGCCTTCTGAGGGCCCTGGCGGGCTCCTGGGAGCTGCCACTTGTCTTAGAGGGGACAGTCCACAAGTGCTTTGTCTTGGTAGCAACGCCGAACAGCCTGCCCACAGTTCTTTGCAAAGGACGACTCCAGCCCCAGAAAAAGTACCTGTGACTAGCAATACTTACTTTCATTTGGCTAGACTCTTGCAGTACGGTATGCTTAAAGCACCATTATATCTAGTCAGCAGAGTTCCTGGAGAAATTCCCTTCAGAACAGGTAAGCTCTCGTGGATAGGAGGGCAGCCTGCTGAGCCATATTCGACCCCATTTGTACCTTATCTGAAGTTGGGAGAGGCTGTTATCTAAAACCCACATTAGGGAATTTCTTAAATACTGGCATCTCCACCCCGTGCTCAATCCTGTCTCACCAGTGGTCCCCTCCTGTGGTCACCTGCTGACTGTCCTTGCTAGGGATTAATTTTCTCCAGTCATAAAACTACTAGCTCAGACATTTGCCAAGGTTATGAGGTGGGAGCTGGACCTTTAAGAGGCTCTGGCATGAGTCTGTTGGTGGTGGGTTTTCCACATCAGAGAGAGGCATTGGAGCCAGGAAGATCGCTTAGAGTGCAGCGGGTGGTGTTGGCCTTTTTGGCTCAGAGCGATGGGGCAATGCACAAAGGAAACTCGATAACCAGGTTAGCTCTTTCTCTGTGAGGAAAGCTCTTATCTGTAGGGCTTTTTTTTACATCCTGCTTTAAGGAAGCTGGTATTGGCAACTCCCTTAGGCAAGGCACAGAATTAGACGGATCCTTTTTTTGGGTCCAGAATAGCTACTCCTTTATTGCTACCAGCAATGGAGAGACTATCTCTTTCTGTGCTTGTGCAATGATGGCCATTATTCATCGTGGTGCTGTTTGGAAGTTAGAGCAGTTACTGGCGCTGGGCTCAGCACTCTACAGTTGTCACAGCAGGCAGGTGAAGTTTGCTTTGCAGCTTCCCCTTGCTGTGGCGAATGCGCTAACTTCAGAAACGTTGTCCTCATCTCGTGGCCTCGTTTGTAGGTAGTCTTTCATAGAACCAGTAAGGCGATTCCCATCGCTCCAGCCTCTGCTTGCCTAACCCAGATGTTTCTTAAGCGATACCAAAGTATGTGTGGTGCTTGCCATGTGTAAACGTGTGTGTGTGTGTGTGTGTGTGCATGTTAATCAGAGGAAAAGGAAAAAACCCTTTGTGGTTGATTCCTCTCCTTAGAATGCTGAGAGGGAAAGCTGGAATGCTTACCGAGCCACCAGTGGTTCTGAGGACAAACCATTTCTGCTTCTGCTGACCAAAGAGACTAAGGGAATGGAGAAGTTCTGTAAGGAATAGTCAGCGTAAGGTTAATGTGTGCTCTGTTGTTTTGTTGAAAGTTGGCAAGGCAAGGTATGCTTTTAATATCTGCCTCCTCCAACCATTTCTGAAATGCGCTGATGCCCATCAAAGGCCAGCAGTGCAAAGGTCCCAGGCTGATTTTTAAGAAGCAGAAACACTGTCAGGCTAACTGACTGCATCCTTAAGAATAATAAAATGGAAGTCCACAAAGCTGCTAGTGAGGAAGAGGAATAGATTTACAGAAATACAGAGCAAAAATTGGAGATGATCAGTCTCCAGTGATGGAGAGCCTGGGGTTCTCAGAAGCTCCTGTCTCTATCTGAGGAGGGAGGTGATATATATCGCTCAGTGTGTACTGATCAGAGGGGAATTATTTGCTCAGCTGTTTGCCCTTCTCCCTTGTTAGTCTGCTCCCACAGCCTTGTCGCAAACGCTGGATATCAGGGCTGTGCAGAAGCTGCTGCTTCACAGCTTCCCTCGTGTGACTCAGAGGATATTGGGAACCACTATGTGTCAGCCAAATGTCACTGCCTCTGTGCAAAGAGCACATGCAGTTAGTGAGGGTACTTTATTCAGTAGTGTAAGGGGGTCTGAGATATCTACCCGTTGATATTTGTTCTTTTTCCATTTAAGCTTATTTACCACTCTGATTTAACTGTATAAACTGTAGAGGCTAGAGGAGCATTAACCCAGGTCTGCTGTCCGAATACACACAAATTCCCAGCTGCGTGGATAGCTCCAGTTTCTTTTTGTTAATTGAACGTGTTAATTCCTTTTCTTTCCACCTCAGAGTTAAGAGATCTGGGCCCATGTTCCTGAGAAGCTAACTCTCTGGGCTTACTGGAGCTGGCAGGTAAAACAGCGCAGCTTGCCTTGCATCCTGGCCTTGCCAGCTTTCAAGTATTTAGCCTTCAAATAAGTAAATACATGTTTATGTGAGAATTTGGCAAATACTAAGGTGTTTTCTGCCAGGCATCTTTTATAAAAGCTGTTTGCAATTTTGAGTTAGATTTTTAATAACTAGAAGTTAAAATCTCTTAATGTTTTGTATGGAGAAGAAAAGCGGAGCATTCTTGGGACCAAAGAAGGCTTTTCTGTTTTTTGTCAGACTAACCATGACCTGGAGCAGCAAAAGGATTATTCTCCATTTCAAAGTGCAAGGGGGGAAGTCGCTGCCCCTCTGCAACATACCTTGAATTCCTACATTCAGTTTAGAGCTGGGGCTGGATGGGAAGAATAATTGGAAAGAAAGAAGCTAGGGATAGGATTAATAGTTCTTTTCTAAAGTGTGTTTTTGAAGCAGTGGTAGAAGTGGCTTCAGCTTCTGCTTTCACAGTAAAGGTTCTCTAAATATCCTTTCGGAAATGACATTTCAGTTCTTTACTAGATTCCTGCATGGAATAATGCATTTCCCATTTCTGCTTTCATTGTCCTGTACATCTTCGGTGAATGGTTACAAAGCAACGTATATGAATCCAGTTTTCGTAAGCATAGTATGATTAGTGTCGTTGGTGTACGTTGGTACAAGAGAGCAGCTGTAGTTCCTAGACACAGAGATGGACATCCCTCTGCAGTGCATCCAGGTATGTTACGGTATCACAAAGCGTAATGGGAAATTCTTACAGAATGCCAGCAGCTACCATGGATTTGGGAGGAAACAAGGGAGTTAATTTTGCAAAGAATCAGCTGTTTGAATTGCAGATCACATAGCCAAGGATTCTGCTTGCCTTGATGGTGCACTTCATGTTCTTCTCTGTGCTGCTTTTTTTCATAAAAGCTTCTTGCACAGAGTTACCTTGCATAAACTTGCCTGCTGGGAGTGTTGTGGGATCCCTGCAGTTTCAGTCTCTTTGTTGTCTTAGTGATCCCTGCAGAGAAATACAGCATCAGAAAAGCAGGAAGGATGGGAGAGTAAACCTTTGCTTTTGTGTTTTTTGTAGAGAGAGGAAGTCTTATTGAATTAATTGTCATTTTAATAGCTATAAATTTTTATGCGTGTCCATTGAGATCCACTATCTGTAGTGGTTGAGGCAAATACCAATTTGAAGAAGGTGCTGCATCGGCAGGAAGTAAACATCTTTTCTAGCTGGCATTTGTCTGTTTTGGAGATGTTAACTCTCATGCTCAACTCCTGAGCCAGTTCCGACTTTAAAAAAAAACAAAGCCCAAACTAAACTGCCCACCCCTTTTTCAGACCTTACCAGCGATACATTCATCTAAGCGCTGACTGAATCCATTCTAGTCTGCAATTAAATACAACGGGTGACCCTGCCTTACGTTTCTTAAAACTATTAATATTGTGTAGCTGTAACATACATCCTGCATTTCTAGAGGCCCTGCCTCCCTAGACACTGGCAGATGTCTCTAGATTGTGTTTAGTGCTTATTTTAAGTGAATGAGAAGCTTTCAAAAGGGTCAGTTGGCAATTCCTGCAAGGAAAGACCTGTAGGAGACAATCTGGTGGATGTTTGGCGTGGACAAATATCCAGACGTTTTGAGTAGGCTTGGTGTTCATCTACAGTCTACTGCTTGAAGGAGAAGCTTTCAGAAACATCTCCTAAGACAGCTGGCTTTGAAGTTTGCCTTTGGACAGAAGGACTGACAAAGCCAGTGAAGACTGCATAATTGGAAAAGTGCTGTTTGTAATTCAGTAGATTTAATGAGGGATTGGAAATGAATTCTGTTGATGCAAAACACCTGCAGGAAGCGTAAGACTAGACTGGTTAACTTAGACACTTGAATTGTCTTCAGGTGACGGTTATCTGGATAAGGATCCAATGCTGAAATGGATCTGTTTTAATGGACAGATGTACGTATATGCAGAGGAGCACAGGCCACGGAGCAGTAGTTGATTGGGGCACACTTGGATGAGTCATTGACAGGACATAGTAGGGATGTAGCCAGCATCACAGATGTGCTCATACTATGTGCCCAGTTTGGGAAAAATTGGCTTGTAGTGGAAGAACATGAGGAGGAGGGTTACACAAAGCTGTAGGAGATGCCAAGTCTTTTTTGTTCATGACTCACCAAGGCAGTGGCAGCTTGTACTTGCTGCTCCCTGACTAATGCCAGGGTTATTCCTGAGTGTTCAAAGAATATTGGAGGTTACTAGTTCAGAATTTTTACGCATTACATCATTTTGTTGCAATGACTGACTCATTGGGTCAGTTTATTTAGCAAGTAAGCAGTGGTAAGGGAGGGAACTGTAACAGGGTATACCTGCATTGGCTCAGCTGACAGTAGAGTTTGCTCCCTGTTCTAATTATTCCTTGATAAGATTTATCTCCGTTCCCAGAGGCAGAGAGAGCACAGCAGTACCTGCAGGCAGTCTATGAGTCTTAAATAGAAAACCAGTTGGTGGGTGTGTGTGTGGAATTTATTTCGTGGATTTAAAAAAAAAAATTAATTATTTCCTGAAATCTCATTTTACATGGCTTTGTATACAGGAAGCAATATCTGTTATCTGTAATGCAATGTGCTGTAGGCTGCATGAAAAGGGAAAGGGCCAACCTGGAAGAATCAGTCTTTAGGCGTAACATGCCGACTCTGAGGCATATTTGTCCCTAAATATCTCAGTTTTTCAGAGGCCAAAATAGGCATGGCATCGCCCAAGAAAGACAAACAGTTAAAGCCAGTTCTAATGTCTTTATTTTCCCCTAGCTACTTAAGTCTTTCACGAGTCTGTCTGTCACTAGCATCAGGAACAGAACAGAACGTTGCCTGTAGTAGTACGGAACACTTGCATCATCAGGAAAACAATTACCAGGATACATATTTGCTAAGAGATAGGATAGGCATGCCTGAGAAAGTAGGAGAATGATACTACATTGTATTCCTCCAAATCCTTTATTTTATAAGAATATTCACTTTCTCCTATATTCTAGTTAGCTACCATACAAATTCTCAGTACAATGAAACTGAATGTTTACAGGTTTTCTGTAAGACTTGGAAAGAAATTATATATAACACAGAGTGCTTTTTTTACCTTGGGGAGAACTCCTTATGTAGAATATAGGCCCCAGGTTGTGTGAGTTTCTTCTGCATCCTCACATAGGTGACAGCAGATTCTAGACATAGTTAAAACCTTGTTAAATTTTTTTTTTGTTTATTTAGTTGTTTTAAAGCTTGCTCATGATGATACTACCAGCACTTGAGTTTGCTGATGCAGGGTGGCAGATCTCAAAGGCTTCGAGACTCAGGACAGACAGATGTCTTCCATATGCCCTACTATGTTAAATCTTGAGGAATACTCCCTATTCTGAAGCAAAAAGAAACTGCCTTACTTTTATTTTCACCAGGACGTAATTGAGTTTGATCACAGCACATAAAAGTATTCCAAATGGAAGATGTTTTTACCGCGTTCTTACGTGAACTACTTTGTGTGTTTCTGTAGGTAACGATGAAGACATCATCGCTCAGAGAAGCAACTATAGTGTGGAATGTTTCTGTAGTGGGGGACTGTAATGTAATGTAACAATCATTCTAAAAGGGTTTATGCTAATCAGCTGGAATACATTTAACTGGTGTGGTCTTTTCAGCCAGGAGTGGTGGGCTTCGCTGTTTGTAAAACTCACCGAGGTTATTCTGTGATTTTTCAGACGTGGCAGACATTCGCTATGAACATATCCATGATGTTCAAGACTTGCCTATAGAACAGTGCTGCCATCTTTGTGATGATCCTGTCCTCTGCCCCGCACAGTAACTGCTCTGCCAACGGCGCTCATTCATGTAGCGTGGATACAATGCTGTGGACACACGTTCTGATGTCACTTTTGGTGTCATCTTGTCATGAGGTTATGGATGCTCTCAGCATCTTGCAGCAGAAAGACGCAGTCTTGAAAGATTGGCAAACAGAGTACCGTGGATCCATCACCAGGAGGAACAGTGCCCGTGGAGTTAGGCCTTTGTGAAAAGAAGATTGACAGTCTGGGGTGTGCTTATGGGTCACCTGTACTGGTGACACATCAGGCAAGATAAGCTTCCTTCAGAAGGAATGTGGCATTAAAACTTTTTTACTGTGGATTACAGGAACTGACTTAGTTTGAATTGGTGCTACCAAGATGCTGTTAAGGAGCTGAAAGACCATGGGCATTTTGGAGGGCTTATCTCCTCTTCTTGCCCCGGGGATCCACCACGCCTTTTGTTGTGTGCACCTTAGCTGAAGACAACAAATTCATTGAACTCCTTGATCTGCAGTCCCTCAGCTTAGAAGGTGATTTAGAAAGCTACATTCCTTGCCTGATTTTAGCTCTTGTCAGGCACAGGATCTTTCTCCTGATGTGGAGAGAAATGCTGTTACAACTGGAGCCCAAGGCACTGCTGATTCATGTACATTATCTGTCTCTTGCACTCTGAAATCACTCGGCACAAGCAAGATTCTCCTGCTGCAGTCTGCCCCACCCTATCTAGGCCTTCTAGAAAATATCCTCTTGTGGAAAAAAGTCTATGCCTTCTGATTTCTATAGTGACACAGAAGAGTCAATAGCTTGATGCTATTTGAACATAGGTAGTGTTTCCTTATACTACAGGAAAGCCCTCCCAGTAGCAAGACTTGTGGCAAAATTACTAGCGTTTTTTGAGGAAGGAATATTGAAGGCTCTGCGGACAGTATTGAACACTAGAAAGCTAGCAGAAATGTGCACACGAGTCCTGCCTGTGTCGTAACGACCGTAATGAAATGAGAGATTACTAAGACTCCATGCTTACCTGAAGAGAAAACCTGGGCAATGTTTTTTCAATGAGCTGTGAGAACATCTTGAAGTCTTCACTAAAACCTGTCCCAAACTAATGGAAGCTTTCTCCGAGTCCAGTGTGGGGGATTTTTGGTGGTGGGTGGTTCCCCCCACCCTGCCTTCCTTTGTGAGCTGTGTGACTACACGTGCAGTAACCTTTATGGTTAAGAGCACTAAACCTTTGCACTCTAGTTTTTTTGTGTTCGAGGTTGTCAGGAACTGTGGGGAACAGTAGAGAAGTGTACTGATTACTTAGGATGTAGAGATTTTCGTGAGAGTAGGCAAGCACAAATCATCATGAGAAAGGGAGCAGTGCAGAGAAGCATCTCTGTCAGATGCTCAGCTGAGATCAGATGCTGTGTCCAGATTAAGGAGCAGACACTTCAAGATCCTGCTTCTCCGGTCATCCAGGTCAAGTACCTAGAATAGAGTGTGCTCTGTCTACCTGCTGACACGCATATTCCTTTTCTGTCTGTGGAAATGAAGCAGGGATGGAAAATGAATTGCTAGCGCATGCCCAGCTCTTACTTCAGGGTCAAACTGTAGCTTGAGCAAACACACCATTGAGACTTAGCCTAACAGTTACAGATTTTGCTCCAGGAGTTTAAAGTAAGGCCCTTTAGGCTATCTTGTAGACAGCATGGGAAGGAAAAAAGGGATTAATACTTGTGCAAAAGTTTTTGTGAACGTTTTGTCTTTTGTATCTATTCTTGCTTTTATTGTCTAGATATCTGAGCAGGAAGAGAGAATTCACTGTTAACTGTCATTATGGGGGGGGGGTATATTGCATAGCTGTGGCAATCGGGGAACAATTTGTGGCCTTTTTCTATTGTTTGTGGTGTCTGTTTTTAACATGGGAATGCTTGAATCATCTGCTTTCTCCTTAAAGGGACCATTGAGCTTTTTCTTCCATCAGCCAAGTGATGGAAAGGAGTACGGGTAATTTCCTTTCAGCAAAGGGTGGCCTAGTAGATTAAGTGACTGTTAAGCACCCACTCTGCTTGAAGAGTGGGAGGAAAAATTAAGAGCTTGGCTTTGGTTTGGTTCATTCTCAGAGTTTACTCCCAGACTTGGTTTATTGGAGTCATGCTCCCAGCAGCTCTGAGTCTAGGCAGACATAGTGACGCAGAGGGTGGGCATTGTTGCTTCCAGACTGTGATTTCTGATGAACAAATATTTCTTGCCTAAAAGGAAGAAGAAGCATAACCTAAACATGAAGCATTTTATTAGCAATTTTGCACTGTGCTTTTGTCACTAGTGCAGGAAGTGCCTGAGGGCTTCTCCTGGTCTTTCCCGTTTGTGCTTCCTGTGGTCACCTTAAAATACAATGCTAAATGATGATTAGAAAGTTTTTAAAGAGGCAAAGTTAGCAAGAAATTACTTTGAACTTTGCAGAGATAGTTGAGAATCAGCCTCTACGTTTCCATGTTATTTCCACCTCAGTGAAACTCCTGGCTTCTTTTTGGGAATGGTGGACTTCATTGTAAAGAGTGAACTGATAACCATTATTACTGGGCAGAGCTTAAAAATTTTAATCCAAGGCAGTAGTTAGATACGCAAGAGCTGTACTCTGTAAACTAGATTAAACAGGCGTTGCCCCCCACGCCGTCTGCCAACGTCGTGCCAGAGTTAGTGTGGCATGGCTGTGAACTGGTGGCTTGAAGAGCTGGCCGAGTTGTTGGACCCGCGCGCACGGAAGAAAAGCAGTGATAGGGTAGAATTTGTGTCATTGTGTGTCACTTGGATATCCTTGCAGTTCATTCTTTTGAATTTCTGCAGGTGGTCTGAGGCTGTTTATCACACTTCTGTATGGGTGAAGAGTTTGTGTGATGGGCAGCGCAGAGTGAAGCATCGTATGCGTTCCTCAAGTAAAGGTGAGGGCAGCGTGGGTGAACAGTCTCTGTTCTAGTCTTGACTGCAAGTGCTGCAGAGTCATCTGGGAGTGAAGGCCAAGCCAGTCTCGGTCTCTAGCACCGCACAGTGGTGCTCAAGACTCAGTGAGTCAGAAATACCTAAGCACTCTCTTTCCTGCTTATTCATTGTGAGCCCAATGCTTTGGGCTATTGGTTACTGCCAACCAGGAATGCTAAGAGACAGCTTTTCTAGAATCTGTTTCACATCTGAGGAGCTGCTTGACAAGATGGTTGGAATTTTCTATGTCACAGTTTGTATTCCAACTCACACGGCTTGTTTTCAGTTCAGTTTGCCTTCAGCTGCAAACATGCCTATGAAGGTATGAAGTTATATTTCAAAGGCATTGCCAGTCTCTCATATATAGCTGTGATTGTAGCAGCTACTTTTAAAAACAGGCATTCTCTGGCGATTCATGCCAAAAAGTGTAACCAGACTTGGCTAACCGATATTGTTAAACACCAGGGTTTTTTCAAGAGCATCACAGTTTACTACCACCATGCTGTGGTTACTAAAGACGGGTAAAAGCTTGCTATGTGTGTATTAGTGTTGTAGTATGAACCTAGATGCCACAAGTATCAGAATTTGAGGCATGCATTCGTCCTCTGTTGTTCATAACCATCTTTGTACAATCTGAAAAATTCATTCATGAGTAGTTTTACTCTGATGTCATCATAACAGGGGCCAATGGCCCCTTGATGCTTTCTGATGGATGGATAAAGCTTCCCCATCCTGCCGATAAGAAATAATCCCCATATGAAAACTACTAGAGAGGCTGTTTTATAGTCGTGTCCATGTCCTTCTGGCCTCTTTTGGGAATGCGTGAATAATGAAATGAACTTCTTAGCACAGAGCATATCCATGACTGAGGAACAGCCTTTCCACTTCCAGATTCTACCAAGGTGCTATCAGGAACCACTTAATATAAAGAACAGGCATTAAGACTGAACGGGAGTAAAGCTCCAGGAAAGATGAAGTTTACTTTTAGCTTGCTTAGAGCGTGTGTTGCAGGAAATGACTGTAGCATGTGTCTATGAATTATATACCGTTTGGATGATGTTCAATCTATATCAGTACCTAGCATCCAGAAAGAAGTCTAACACCGATATGCCTTTATTAGTACTCAGCTAAGTTCCTGAGGGAAGAAAAAAAAAAACAAAAAAAAAACAAACACAAAAACAAAAAAACAAAAAAAAACCACAAAAAACCCCCCCAAAACTACAACCCCAAAACCAAACAACAAACCAAACAAAAAACCAAGCTCCTAAGGTGCCTGGAAGACCTTTACAGATACAGGTAGTGTTTTAAAAATATTTTGCCGTATTCATTCCTAGGTGTTACCAAATGGTAGAGAATATTCACCTTTGTAATCAATAATTTTGAGTGTTTATGCTTATAAACATAACAGCGTGGTTGTGGGTTGTTTGGGCTTGTTTGGTGTTTTTTTTTTTTTTTTACTGTCATAACATCAGAAAACTGTTATTTGCATTCAATTGTGTGGTAATAGGCTGTTGGAAATATGTTCACAATGTATGTGTAAAAGTAAATATGGCCAGTGAAACAGCGCGTGTGTTTGTCCTCAGTACCCTGGGCCTCACCTCTCTCCTTCTTACAGTATCTCTTTAATCAGCTGACAATAGAAGCTTGTGTCACAAAGCAATCAGTCTTAGAAATAGTTTTGGTCTTGTAGGAATCCTGCCAAAAGACTGTAAGGTCCACGTAGATGGTCGGGAATATGAGCAACTTCCTAGTTCTCTGACTCAGCCCCATAGATGAACAATTTTATGACTTTTAAATAATTGCTTATGAATCTTCTGGAGGGCTGTAAAGGAAGATGTGCGGCACTTGTTTTCATGCCAATGCTTTTCTCCAACTGTGATAGGTTATTAGTGAATCTTAATCAAGGGAGAAGAGCACTTGCGTGAACATCTGCAGGAGCACTGGCACCTCACAGAGAGTAGAAGCGGCACAAAACATGGAATTTCTTTGCTTTCTTTTTCTTGTTAGAATTTTTTGGCTTTGTGTTAGCTTGAATCATTGTGTTTCCTTGAATCATTGGCCTGTTATTCATGTCTTGATGACTGCGCTTCTGTCCATGATTTTGCTTCTTCTTACCTTGCGTATCTTTAAGCTTGCATACTTTCTTACACCTCAACAGCAGTCTTCTCAGCACAAGAGCCGACATTGCACACCTATGCTGTATTAAATTAGGCTTTGGGTCACAGCCTGAAATACTGAGTGTTACAGAGGGCTAGAAGTGTACCCACTACACTCTTCGTTTTAACGTGGTCTGCACCGTGAGATGAGCACGAGATCTCTGTGCTCTACAGAGGTGGTGTTTCTTCAGGCTCTTCACAAAATATATTCGATCTTTGTTCTGTTCTGCTGCTGCTGCTGCATGCTCTCACATTTCCCTTCTGAGGAGGTTCAAAAGATGAGGGGCAGTGTCCTAATGGAGCACAGCTCTTTTCTGTCACTGAGGGTCTTCTCGTTAACTTTTGCCCGCTTGTTTGCATGAGAGCACGAGTCATTACCGTTTACTGGGTGTCATCAAGCTGTAATGATTCAGCTCTGAAAAGCTGTATTTACAGTCAGCCAAATGAAGCACACCAGTACACGTAAGTATCTAAAGCATAGGGCTTGTCCTTCTGATTTTAGAGTAAAATATGGTGGTATGTTCCAAAAACCACTGTGGATGTTCCTATTTAAATTCTGTGTTAGCCAAGAGACTGATACACATGTAATTCTTGAGTAACATGGCAGATGTCCAATGTTCCAGGAAATCTTGCTGACAAATTTTTTTATTGTGTCATGGTCTTTTCTGAGTCATTTTGAAAAAAAATGAATTGATCTTTCATGTTGTACATGATCTTAGGTGACACTGTGAGCAAAATGTAAATTCTAAATCTGCTTGCATTATTTCTGCAACAGGAGGCCAGTACTTTTTTACATAACATGAAATTACAAATGCAGTACAGTAATAGGCCTTTTGCATCTCAATTTCCCATTTTGTAAAATGGAGTGTCTCAGTGGAATTAGAATGGAATACAGTAATATTGTTAAAGCACTCTGTATCATATTACTCATTTGTGAGTTATCAGTGGTGGTGTTTCAGTCTCCAAACATAGCTTAAAATGCTGTTTGAATAGGCTAGTATGGGACATAAGATAGTTTGTATAGGAAAATGTTTTCTTTGCTCACGTAACAGTTTTGACTTGGGAATGAAAATGCTGCTGACTTGTCAAAATATACCCAGATATTCATTCCCATAGTCCTATGGGAACTTGAAGACTATTTGAAGACATTTGACCTTTTTGAAGTGAAGAGCCCAGTCTGGCTGATCAGGTCTGATCTGTAAAAACTGAGCTTTGCCTCATAACCTAGAGGAGTCAGGGAGTCTACTGGCATAGGTTGCTGTGAATGACAGAGCTCGCATCCAGTGATGAGGAGGGTACTTGCGGCCAGAATAGTTGGCCCAGGAATGTTCCCGTCAGCTTGGTGAGGAAGATTTTTGAGTCGTGTCTAGGATTTTCAGTGCGTCTGAATAACTGAGTTATGTGGCTGGCTGTTCGTAGGCTGGACAGTCCTCAAGAGATCTGTGCTTTTCCAGTCAGATGCGTAATCCTGCAGCCCCCTGAGGTCAATGGTAGATTTTTCAGCCTCTTTAATGAGACCAGGGGTTGGATACATGCTCGCCATCTCAGAAGAGTGCACAGGTTGCTCTCCAGTTTGCATGGGGCTCCCATGCTTTTAACCAGCTACAGAACAAGTACTGCTTACTTTATGCGTAAGCAGCTCAGAAGGTGGAAGGTTTGGTTAATACAGTCAGCCGTGGAGGGAGTTTTTGGGTGTCTTGTCCCCCCCGATTTGGGATTCCCCTGTGTATTCTGGAATAGGTCTCACTTTGTGTTTTAAGGTCTTTGAGGAAGATGAAATTTCCCAGATTCTGCAGGTACACCAGTCTCTTCAGATCCTATAGTTGTTGATTAATCTGAACTGCATGCTGTGCAGGAAGAATTTGCCTGTCCAAATATAGAGTTCTGCTTTGGAGCTGGTTGTCTCGGTTTCCTCGGTAGTCAGTGGAGAGAAACAGGTGTTGCTAGGGAATGACTCATCCCATCCAAGGCAGTGTCCCGATAACTGTCTGGCTGCTCAGACCATCAGAAGCAAAGAGGTCAAAGTTTCATCAGAGCAGGACTCATTCATGCCAAGGCTAAATATTCCACGTTTTCTTCACGAGCTCAGAGCATGTTCACAATTAGCTGAAAATTGCATTATGTTTATTTGACCCATGCATATTCCTCTTGAAAATAGTGTCGTGATTGCTATTGTGATGGGTTTTCATTGGCTAATCTTGGTGGGTTTGTTTCCCTCGTGTTAATAGAACAGAGGAAGAAAATATGTGCTTACAGGTTAAGAAAGTTTTTGGCTATTTTTAACAGATTAGGTGGCCAAGTGGCTCTCCAAGTGAATTCACACTTCATCGAGTGAGAGCAAAACAGCGGGTGGTCCATTCATAATAAGCCAAGAATAACAGTCATTCCTATTAAACAGTTGTTCCTATTTTACCTTCATACTGGCAAATGCACCTTCTGAAGGACTCAGAATTTGAGTAGCATCTTCACCATTTCAAGCGGAGAGAAGTTTTGTGTCACAGGAAGCTCTGCATGCTTATGGCTCTGTCTTTGCTATAGCTCTCATTTTCAAGTGTGCCAAAAAAGGCTGGTCCTCAAGGGTAGTCTCAAGAGATTAATCTTTATCCATTAACCAGTCTTGGTGAACAAATCTTGGCAATATTCCTCTTTCAGGACCTTGACAGAATACTCTCAGACTTATAACGTTTCTTCTAGGATGTAAAACCAGACTGGAAGAATTACTGGACTGTTAATTTACTACCTGGTGTCTGTCTCCTGGATGAAGAGGAAAAAAACTGGAAAGCAGTCATCGCCCACTGGAATCTTGGCTCGAGGTGAATAGATGAATGACAACATCTCTGTTCTGCAGTGGGGCCTCTCTGACCTTTCGCTTCCTGTTGAGTTGTGAAACAACAAAGTAAACATTTAACTGAATGTGGCAGCCTGAGACAATTGGCCCTATTGTAAAAGGAATGCCAGTCCCTTCTCTCTCTGCATAAATTCTCTTTGCTGGCAATGCTAATAGAGCTGCAGTGGAAGAAAGCCAGGCCTTTCATTGGGCAAGACCCACGTTTAAGCTGAAACACAAGTAGTGCGTGGCTTGGTCCCTGGAGGTGTCCTGGGTGCAGCAGGTCTCCTGAGGATTGCCCACGACGGAGCCCTTTCAAAAGTATTTTGTTTGTAGCATAGGAAATCGATTTGCAATACCTGCCATGGGGGTTGGTGGGAGTGGTTGGATTTGGCATCAGGCTTTTTACCAATATAACCCCTCCGGAGTGGAATTGCTGAGATGTGTTCCTTGTACAAAGAGAAGTCATTCTTCAGACTCGTTTCCTTGATCTCATGGCACTGCCATGACTCTGCATTCCTAGCTGAGGAAGGCTTCTCAATGTGAATAAAACCACGAGTTCTAAAATGCTATAAATTTACCTGAACTTATTGTTCATCCAACTCGGATGTAAGTAGTCTGTTCCCTTGTTCCAGGCTCACCAGTTCATACCAGCCTTCAGCTGTGCTTTGTGATGATCTGTCATAATGTTGGAGGCTGCATAACCTCCTGCTGAAGAAGACCTGGCTAATACTGAGGCACTAGCGCTGAGCTTGCATATTTCCAGATATAGTCCATGAGAACATTCTGTCCTGCCTTTGAAATACTGACTACTGAAATGTAAGTAAACATTACAAGTAGAAAGAGAGAGCCTGGAAATAAATTCATTGTAATGGTAGTTCTGCCCATTTGATAAATCTGCTGCCCTACTTTATTTATTGCGGGCTTTTTTATTTTAGAACAGATTAATAAGTAACTTGCTTTTAAACAGATTACATGTCAGTAAGGATGGTACGTTTAATGGACATTTAATGCACTTACATTTATAAGGAGTTTTACTTTCTCCTCTTGATTCTGCTAGAATGCAGATGCCAGTCTCTTCTGACCTCCTGTAATTAATTTGATAGTCAGACTGAATCAAATCTACATTTGGAATACTGTTGCTTTCAAACAATATTTGTCTTGTGCTAAAAAAGCAGTGTATCAGCTGCATGAAGATCTGCCTTGTGTCCATCCCTTGGTCCCCAGAAAGCCTTTTCCTCCCTACAGCACCTGTATATTCTCAGTCTATTCAGTCAGAAAGTTGTCTTGTGGAGTATTTTAGTTTGCTGTTATTATTGTTTTCATATCAAGTGGAAAAAAGATATTTGAAGTGGTGTTCATATAGGCGAGGGGCAGTTTAGTACTATCTGCAGGTTTTCTGCAGTTCTTGATTTATTGTATGCATATATCTCATTAGTACACTGATAGTCTCTCTGCAGGTGTTTCTGCCAGTGTATCTTTGCAATAACATTTCTTAGAGAAACGGGTCTGTACAGACAATCCTAATCTTAAAAAAAGTTAAGGGAGTTAGGGACCAATGATATCTGCATATCACGCCAGCTCTCCCACTGAGCTCTCGTGACAGACAGCCCTTGCTTTGGGTGATCCTTGAAATTCATTACTTCTGTCATGTATACAGAATTAGAATATTTCAGGGAAAATGTCAAAAAATCAACAAAATATGTGGTATATACACAGCTGATCACTGAGCCCTGCCATTTTGTGAATGGGAAAGTCTTTGTTAACTGTTTTGGACTCCCTCCCTGGATCCGCCTTCTTTTTCTCTGAGACTGTGTCCATCTCAGAGATGGTTTTCATAAGCATGTATTTCCCAAGCTGTTTTCCAGGGGGACTTTTAAATGTCATGTACTTTGATCTGCCAAGTCCTTAGCCTGGCGAAGCAAGCTTGCCCCTTCTCTGTGAGAAAAATTAAGGGCTTTAAAACTGACACTTCCCCAGTTTTTCAAACATATTGCTCCTCTGTTTATTCTTCCAGCACTACCCAATGTAAATGAGTTCCCGTTAGTCAGACAGGAATTTTTTTACAACTCAGTATGCAATGATGCCTTCTCAGTCCAGAGTTCGTTAAACTGTTGTACCTTCATGTTCGCAACATCACTGTACATCAGTTCTTTGTCAGATAGGCACCTGTAAGCTGCCTGGGAGGTGTCTTCCAGATCCCTTCAAATTCTCGTGACTTAGACCTGCCAAAGTTCTTGTGTCTTCTGTTTTGTGAGGCTCCATTTGAATGAGGATGAACTTCAAGAGCTGTAGTTCAGACAGCAGTCTTGAATTTCAATGAGAGCTTAGTAATTTATTTTCTTCAAGGTTCATTGCTTTCTCACACTTGCCACCATGATCGCTGCTATGCTGAGCTCTCCTAATTTTTTATTACTGCCTGCTAGTGAATCTCTTTGGTGGACTTGTTGGATTGTAACTCAATGGGGTTTTTTTGATAGGTATAGTAAAAGTGGACTGTGCAAAAATATTATAGTGTGTACAAATCATAATACCTATTCCTTCTGCTTTGTGGCTTAAAATGGACCGCTATGTTGTTTAAAGAGAAAAGGAATCCAAACAGCTGAACTCTGAGCTGTCTGACTCCTAGCAGTGAACGTTACAGCCTAAGGCGGCTTTGCTGGAAGAACAGACAGGACAAAGCCACTCCTGCGTGTTTTTTCTTCTTTGTAGCAAGCTTATTAATTCCTGAAGTAGAATTTTGACCAGGGCTGGGCATGGAAATCCTACCTTGCCTTTCCTTGTGTGGATGAAGTACTATGGGGGGAGTTGGGATTACCAACGAATGCCAGATGCTGATTGATGCTTCTTCCGTTCTAGTCACTTAAAGTTTTAAGTTTATGTAAAGGAGCTGCTGTGCCCTCTTGTTTTTACCACATTTGAAATAATGGAGAAGCTAACTGTCTAGCAGAAGCAATGAAACCAGGTGGAACAGTATCTTGCTGTTTTGTGTATTGTCATGTGACAAACTTAACCGTGTGTCTCTGCCTCACTTTCTGCCTCCGTTTTGTTTTGTCTCTGTAGTTGCACTGATTTTTTTTTCCAGAGCTGTCCAAGGCTTGTTCCTAATATCACACCTTACAGGCTTCCCTGCCTGTATTGCTTTCCTTTTGGGTAACTGTCTCTATAGANGGGGGGGGAAGAAAAAAAAAAAGAGTTAATTGACTTTAGGGTATAGAATGTAAGAGAGGAGTCATCTCACGTAGAGATACGGGAAAAGTTTTGTCCTTTTGTGCCTTTGGGGAAAGGGGCTCTTTGCTGCTCGTGCTAGGTGTTACCTGAATGCTGTGTGGGATTGCCCTTCTGTGTGTGCAGCACTGCAAGTCACGGTCAGTGTTTTTGCTCATGTGTTCTTTCCCTACTTGTTCCAGAGATATACTCTCTCTGCTTTAGTCTTTCATCTCCAAAAGATCATTTTAACTTCTCAAAATTTAATGGAAGACTGTGCAGATGGATGGCTTAAAAACTATTGTTCAGCTCCTTCCCTCTTGGGAAGGTTTACTGGTGTCCTGTTGGCAAGCAAAACACAGCTCTTTTTTCCAGAAGCAAAATTTATGATTCTTCCTGCCTGTTTAAATTCACTCAATCCTTCTGGAGTTCATCCAGCCCTAAGTTTTCAGACTCAAAACAAAATGCTGGCATTGGTTTGTTTAGACCTGTCTTAAGCAGGACAGTTTTAAAGCTGTATTTTTAAAATACTTTTCTGCATTTTAAAAATACTTTTCTGCTTCTCTAAATAAAGAGCTTCCTAGGACTGACTCCAGGTATTTTTTTGATACACCATAGCATTACTGCTGAACTTTTGGATTGTCTCTGACTTTGCCAGGAAAACTGTGTGTAAACTGTCAGGATCAAAGATGGAAAATACATATACATACCTACATACCTACATAGATACATACATACATATATATATGAAAACACACACAGATATGTGTGAAAACAAAAAACAACCAACCAAAAAACCCCATAAGCCTTTCCTTGACGAAAAGTATTTAATTCGCTAGTTCTAAAAAATTACTAAAAGCACGGTATTTGAAAAATGAAGATGACTTGTCACTAGTGCTTCTTGCTGTGAGGTGATTGTTCTGTCATTTGAAATTTGTAAACACTGCCTGGGCTTCTTCCTGAGGACTTTATCCAGCTCACACTCACTCTTTGCCTTCAGAAATGACTGTATAAACCTTTAGGTCTCTGTGGTGTCAGAACACATCAGAATATCACATTGGTCTTCTCCGGATTTAAATATGAAGGATTTTCTTTTTCAAGATCCACCTGCCAGGCAAGTTTTGTTGCTTACAAAAGTTAGCTCTGTAGAAGTTTGAAGTGTGCGTTGTTTTTAAAGTGAAGTTGCAGAAACCTTTTGGAATCTAAAAACACTAAGGCAGCACAAGAGACAGGCAGAGGTCTTGCGCTGGACAGGAGCCTCGCAGAAGTGCTGAGTTGCTGGAGGGGAAGGGTGGGTATTGGGACAACGGAAGGAGGTTTGGATGGCAGAACTGTGGAGAGGAGGACATGAACAACAGGGACTGTCCTCTCCTCTGCCTCTTCTCCTGGAGGGGATGTACAAGCCCAGACGTTTTTCAGCCTGTGAAATTTAACGTTTATTTTTACGCCTGCCTTTCCCCCCGTCTTCAGCAATTCAGTCATCTATATGTATATCCTGCTTCTCACCAGAAACAGCTGTGCTGCCCCAAGGATCTCTACCTTGCTTTTTGTGGAAGTGTTAACAAAGCCATTTCCTTGTTCTGTCTCCTGCAGTTCTAAAAACGAATAGCAATTTAAACATGCTACGGGAGGTTTTATTCAAGCCTAAAATATGCCTTATGGACAAGACTGTTGTGCTGTTATTTCTTCAGATGGCTTTACTGTCATGAAATTTTCACAGCAGCTGCGGGCTTATAGGCTTAGGGTGGATGTTGTCTATCGTACAGGCTGTAAAAAGACTTAAAATTGAGACACGGTCTGCCAGATCTGTAGCTGTAACTTAGGTTTAAGGGAAACATGGAGTTTTTGGGATGGGCTTTCATACTAGTCATTTACCCTCTAAAGGTGTCCAGAGATGTCAATGCTACCTAAATTTTAATGAAATGAAATTATAGGGTACCAAAGGGAAAGGGGGGACATTAGTTTCTGTTTTCTCTTGTTAACAGGGAGAAGATTTTTACTAGAAATGAGAACTCGGGTTGTGTGAGGTAAATTTCTTTTTTTTTCCTCAATAAATAGTATCCCTTTGAATAAAAAGTCCTGAGTTCTCAGACCACCTATTTAATGTTTTTATATGTCCTAATATTTGCCTTCAAATAAATTGAAATATTAGCCAATAAGGTGTAATATTTAGTTCTATTTAATTTCTGTATGTTGAGCATTACTTGCAAAATAGGGTTAATGACAAATCGAGAGGTTTTTGAATGTCAGAATTTCGCGTTTCTTGTTCCTCAAAATTGCTTTTTAGATGGGCATTTGAGGATTTGGTAAGGACGAGTACAATCCCATCTATGACAATTTCTAGCAAATTGAGAAGAAATGTAGTCTTAGATATAATTATTTTCATGTGTCTTTTGGAAAATAGGAAGCTGTTGTGCAAGAATGCTCCAGGATTAACCTTGTCAAGTTTATCTCTCCACACTCGTTGTCAGGTGGTTTCTCTGAGCAATCGTGGCAGCCGGTGTGCTATTTCACAGGAGTCTTTGTGACAGGAGGCAAAAGAGAATTTTTATTGGCATCAGTTGTGGACCGCAGAGAACTGTAAATCAGGCAGGATCCGCAAAATCCATTTAAACCTGAGTTCCACTACGGCTGCTGCTCACAGAGCTGCTTTCTTTGATAGGTCCTTAAACTCTGTTTTCTACTGAAATGGCACCGTCACAAGCTGTGTGGTATGCATTCGATATTTCTTCATTGGTCAAAATCCAAGCCTGCGAGGGCAGGCCAGGCCAGGTAGAAGTCAGTTTACAAAATCAAACTGACACAAGTGCAGCATCAGCAGAACAAAATTAGGTGGTCAGGAGAGATGCCCAGTCTTAATAGCCAGTTCTAGCGCATGCCTCTCTGCAGCAAACTATGTGCGTTCAGAATGCCTCGTAGTTAATGTGCTTCAGGAGCTCAGTTTGCAAACTCATGCACACACAGAGGTAACGAGAGTTTGTCTGAGTCACGTCCAGCGGTCAGTTAGAATGGCATTCATTCACAGTGATCCCAATGGCTCCAAATAATACCGTTTCATTCATATTCATCCTAAATGCAAAAGTTTGGGATCTATGAAATACCCATGTTATTTCCATATTAAGTGACACAAACGTCTTCAGGAGTGCTGCGCTGCAGTCAGCAGATCCTTTCTCATTACTGCCCCAGCATTTGAGCCACCAGAATTCTTACTGGATATACTGTATGTGTTAATGAGTGTTAGCTTTTTAAAATATGTATAAGAAATAGTGTCCTCGACCAGAAAAAACAGTATTTGTTGCTCAGAAAATCAGTAATCAAACATGTAATTGTTTTTGTGTAGGATAAATAGTCTCTTATTAGGATTATGTGCTCACGCTTCTACAAAGGTGCAGATTTAATCTATTTTATGATGAAAGATTAAAACCACAAATCCCGTTTAATAGTGGATCTCCAGCAATAAGTAGCTATGTTATTTTATGGCTAATGTCCAACATGAGAGTTAATAGTAAGGACACTTTTGTACCTGTTCCACAGTGAAGACTAATCTGAGTATTGCAGGTAAGACAGGAATCAAATGCTTGCTTATACGTGGGGAACATGGCTAAACCTTCCAAACAGCAGCACTTAGTCTTAAAATGGATAAATCATTTTGCAATAATTTTGCTAATTATTGATTAATTTATCTGCTTAGTTGCAGAATAGGTCTCTTCAGACTAAAATGTCCTTGTAAAATGTTTTATCGTAAATTCCTGACGGTCAGTCCTGGTTCCTTTTTGCTACGGTATTTGTTTGTTACAAAGAATATGTGCATTTGGTTTGAAATGCCTTTTGTCCAATACACTTATTTACTGGCTCTTATTATAAAATACAACTCCATGTTAGTATAGCTTTTGAATTACACAGTTTATTCTTATTTTTGGGATCTGGAAATATTGAGGGTTTTTTGTTGTTGTGTTGGGTTTTTTATTTGTTTGTTTTTCCCAAGTATGCTGACACAGTTTCAATAATTTATCTGTTGGGTATTACACAAATGGGGCAGAGAGAGAAGCATCGAGGCACTCTGTAAACTCTATGCAACGTGGTAGAAATCAGAGTGACTGAATAAAAACCTCTTGCCCAACTTGTGAAAGCATGAATCAGCTAGATGGGGCTCGAAAGAAGATTTGCTGCTGTTGGAATATTCCCTTCTCCAGTGGGCATCATGCATGCTCTCTGGATTATGCATTGTTCAGGAGGCAGCAGCGGTAGAACCCAGAATTTTTGTGAAAGTTATCCATGAATCTGTGGTGTTAGTAGTTTAGTGGTAATTTTAGTTATAATATGTTCTGCTCATAACAGTGTCGGTGATTTGGAGCTGTATTTGGTGGTTTCCTAATACTTGGAAGTAGAAACATAGTTTGAGTTTTTGAGATTAGTTTAACATGCCCAAAAACCCAAAACCTTCTGCACAAAACCGGAAAAACCCAGCACTTTATTATGAAACATTAATGCTATGACCTTAGCATGAAAATACAGAAAAATAAACATTTACCACATTTGCTGATGTATAAGAAACATAGCAGCAGCACTGGATGAATAGCCTCTTATGAGCAGTTAGTCTTAATAAATGTACCAGTGTGCTGGCCTTTCCCCTTCAGTTTTTTACTGTCTTTGGAGAGGCGAAGGGCACAAGGCTATCTGTTCATACGTCTTATAAGCAGGTTCCTTTTATTCTTCAGGAAGCTACAGTAATACAAACTCTACTGATTGGTTTTAAATTGCCATAGGGTTTCCAGAGCAAGACAAATATATACATGTGTAGTCTGGATTCAATCCAAAGCATCTTTACCTCTGAACTGGTTTAGGCCAGAGAGACAGGATGTTCCACAGAGCAAAAACCCATGTGATTAAAGAGCATGAACAAACACAAAGTATATTATTAACAAAACACCAGACTGCATTTCATGTTGCGTTTTCTGGCTGGTGACCCATGGAGTTGACTCAAAAAGTTAACAGAGAGACAAAGGTCCAGTCTGTTCTAACATAACTAATAATCACAAAAGACTCCCCGAAGCCTTCTTCCTGTATGGCGGTCTTAAAAAGCTGTTCGTGCTGGTCCTGACAGCGGTACAAATACACCACAGTGAGACTCTGTGCTCGGGAACGTGTGCAGAGAGAACGTTACAGCATCTGCTGTGGAGGGGTTTCACCTTGATTCGCTCTGCTGTACGAGCATGTGCCTAGCAATTAGGCTCCCTGTTATCTCCAGGCTCCTCATGCTATTGACAACACCTTTCGTTTCTTGCTTGTGTTCTGACTCCCAGGTCTGTCAGTGCCATTCTGTCTGTCCAACCTCGTAGTGCCTTCCATTTTCAGGATGTGGCTGATACCTCCACATCCTGACCAGCAGCTGTCTAGGCCATGATCTGCACGGGCAAACTATGCGTCACTCTGCTTTGTGGTGAGGATGCATGTAGTAGATGAACGAGGTGAAGGGTAATGGTGCTTGGAGACTTGTGGAGCGCTTGACTAGCAGCTGACAGGAAATTTTGGTCATAGGCAGGTAGATAAGATGGAGTAGTCTTGGCTGGTCATGTGCAAGGAAGAGAATAAAAAAAACCTGAACCTTTTTTGCAGTTGTTGATAGCACTGGGAGATTCTGCTTGTGGGAATTTGCATGCCTTTGACCCCAGAAAGCCTGAAGGGATCCACAGATCTTCACTATGTAAAAGTTTCTTCAGGAATTCAATCCAAAAGTGTCGGAACTGCTGAGTCCCATCCTGTCCATGCCTTTTCCTAGGAGGCTGCACTTCTGCTCCCCTACCCTGTTAGCAGAGGGATGAAGTGCCAGCGAGCCTGTGAACGTGTGTGAGTCCTGGTGGCACTTTACAAAAACTGCCTTCTGCTTTCTGGGCAGTGTGTGGGGATCTTGGGAAGGGGAGCATCAGGCACATTTGCATTTATTTTTAGTCTGTTAGTATATATTAGTATGTTAATATAGTATACTAATATATACTGTACTAAGTATAGTAATTAGTATATATTAGCATTATAGTAACAGAAGGTTACTTTATTACAAATGGACTTAAGTTGTCCTGGATTTTCCTTTTCAGGGCTTCACAAATACTATCAGTTTTCCCATTTGTGTTTAACACTTTTCGCCAAACAGAGAGCTCTAGCTGTAGTTTAACTCCTCTTTAGTGTTGCAGGCTCATCATATTTAACATGCATTTTGGCCAGGAGGGAAAGGAGCGTTTGGCGCTGTGGAAGCAGTGGGTGTCCCTGACAGGCGGTGCGCTGCTGTTGAGGATGACAGCTTTTCCTGTACTGCCCACAGCATCGCTCAGGAACGTGTCTCCTCCCTCGCAGAGATGCCAGCTGCCTTCCCGTCCCGTCCCCGCTGTTAGTCAGCAGATGCACTCCACTCCTCCAGATCCAAAGTAGAAGATATTTTTGCTAACGCTTCCTCGCTGTTCTCTATTAACTAACTCTTCTTTGCTGTTGCTGAAACTGAGACTTCCCGAGGCACTCTGGCCATGGGGCTGCTTTGAACGTAAGGAGAGGTACTGTGGAGCAGCACGTATCAGAGCTCCAAGGGGAGGCCCTGGGGTGCCTGCCCGGGAGCAGGGGGGTGCGAGCCTGAGTCACAAGCCGCAGAACCGGGAGGGCAGGGGCGTCAGCGCAGTTTGTGCTTGAATCACTCTTAGCCAGCAGCAGGTCAGCTGGCGGATGGCTGCAGCCTGGAGTGAAAGCTTTTAACTTGCCAGCCAGCACACGGTTCCAGAAGTGAGTATCTGCATTTCATCAGCGTCTTGTATTGTCTCTCTGAGAAATGGTATTCAATTGCAGGTAATTGGTAGTGCCTCGGTTTCCTGTGGCTTTCCACCTATTCATTTGTGTTGGGTCAGCTCAACTGCTTTATAAACATGGAAATGTGCTGGAAATCTGATGAGCTTGCAACACAAAAGAAAACCTAAAATGCTTTTAGATCTCAAAGGCCCGAACTGTGGGGCTTTCTACCAAGCTCCGGTTCAGGGTTACATGTAATGGTGAAATTAAAGCTTGGTGCTTCTTTCGGGCTCGGTCAGATAAATCGTTCCTAGGTACTGCAAACAATTAAAGGACCAGATTGTTATTGAGTGCTTGTGTTCTTCAAAAAAAGACAAATATGTGGGAATCCTGTAGCAGTCAAGAGGCAACTGTGGTCCCAGTGAAGTCAGCTGGCCTAGAAATTGTTTCACGTGTCCTTGGTATGAAAATGCACTGGAGTTTCGCAACAAAATGGCAAACATAAGGTACCGTGACCTGTTTTCTAACCCTGGGACAAGATTAAATTTGAACTGGTGACAGGTATCAGAGTATTTGCCTAAGCAAACATGGTAAAAGTTGTGTTAGGCATTTTGGTATGTTCAGTCACCCACTTCTGTGTGATTTGCATGATAAAATCTCAAAGAATGGAATAGAAACACTTTTCATATGTAAAGCAACGATCATCAAGTTCTTCCAGAACGTTCTATCTTTATACTGAAATGTTCTGCCGATTTTTCTGTAAGTTAGGTGGAGTAAAAAGGCAAATTTACCATCTTAAATGCAGTTTTCTGATTGTGTCCCAAATACATTAAGCTACAATTGTGTTTCCTTAACTCAAACGTTTTGAAATTAAAATTACTTTCACTTGGAGTTCCGTCACTGTTGGTGTTACAGCTTTTTATTTACTAGCAAAGAAGTTCTAGTCAGAGGCCGTAAGTCACAGGTTTTTGTCTCTTCATCTTTCCTTCTTGCAAGACCTCCCAAATTCTTCATGACTCTTAAAAGTATTCCTGTT
The DNA here is from genome assembly GCA_013389905.1 of Sula dactylatra. Taxonomy (NCBI): domain Eukaryota; kingdom Metazoa; phylum Chordata; class Aves; order Suliformes; family Sulidae; genus Sula; species Sula dactylatra. The sequence goes on along the minus strand of WEKW01020306.1, from coordinate 69,444 downwards.
TTTTAGTAAGCAGTTTTCAGCGGTGTAGACTTTGAGGTATTTTAGCTATTTCCTGGCTACTGTCTCCAAACACTCGAGAGGTTATTTTGTCTCGGTACCCTACTGCACTGGTACTGAACCTTGTTTTACAGCCCAGCATCCTCCCAGCTCAGTGTTCATCCATGAACAAAACTCCACCACCTGTGACGTAGGTGCTCCGATCGGTCAGCGGCTGTGGAGCATCTTTGACCAAATGCAGAACCCCAAGCATTTCTTATTAAGGCCGTTGGTGAAAATGTTGATGCCTGCGGCTTTCTGGGACGCAGAGCAGTTTGGCGAGACTGTGACGGGGGGTCTGCCAGGTAGTGCCTACGTGGCAGCTGCTTGCTTTTGGAACGCCCTCCCTCCTTCTGCAAAAAAGGGAGTTCCTTCTCCCGCTTTTGGACTGGTGTTGGGCTCTTAGTCCCGGATCGATTGTCCTGTTTATACTTCTAGAGATTAGCTTTCTCTCTGGCCTATGGAGCTTACTTATGTTTCAATGACTTGCAGAAGGTCAGTGTCTGCAATCAGACCTTCAGACATCTCGTAGGGCTCTGGGGTGTTGATTCACTAATATCTCACCTTTGGTACTACTTAGATATTAGTCTGAGTTGTTGGTTTTAAGCGATTATATGATATGCATTGTCTTGCAATCCAGAACAAAAATAACTACAAGAAATATCTACCTTTTCTGTATTACTGTTGACAGATTTTTACCCTATGAATGTAGTAACGGACAATCTGATTATTACAGTTGTTTTTATAGATTGTTATATTTGTTTTTATCCTAATGTATTTAAGCACTTCTGATTGTCTGCCGGAAGGTGGGGGTTTTTTGGTGGGTTTTTTGGTTGTTGCATTGTTGGATTGGTTTGGGTTTTTTGGTTTTGTTTTTTGTTTGTTTTTTTTTTTTTTCCCCTTCCTCACTGCCTCTTGCTTCCGTTATCTGTTTCCCAAGCTGGTTATGTATAGTTGCCGCTATTTTTAGCTCCTTTCTGGCTTCCATTAATCTTGAATTTCCAAGATTGTCAATACCACATTTGGGACAAGTGTTTTCTAATTAAATTCACCTCTTTGGAACTGCCCTGATTTATAGGATCCAACCAAGAGAAGATGTATTTTAAATACAATTTCTGATCGCTACAGATGCACCTTTTCCTGCTATGGGTATAGTCGGCAGCCCAAGGTTTGGCTACAAACCTACTTTGTTTCTTGTTTTTCAGGTCAAAGTAACATCCAGTCAGACTTTGCATGGCATGAGGCAGAAACAGGATTTTCTAGCACGGTGAGTACTTGCAGAATCAACAGGCTGATGTTTTCTAATGACCAAGAATTCAGGAGACACTGCATCCTAAGTAAAAGCAAAAGGGGGTCAGTAATCGCAGAGTAAATTCTGTTTCACCTCTACCTGTTTTATAGGTGGCTTCAGGGAGGAATTTAGGAAAGGCGCATTGCGGAATGACTTAATGTGAGCTTTTTTGATGATTGCAAGGAGCACTACTGGGGAAGTTCACAAATGGAGTTTTGAAGGAGCTATTTAAAATGATAATATGGGTAGGGATTTAATGATGGTGTTCATGAGAAGACCTTAAATAGGGATCATGTAGCAGAGGACGTTTTTCCCTTTAGCACTCACTGTCTTAGACTTTTTTTTTTTTTTACTTTGTCTTTGAATTGTAAACTCCTTTCTCTTTCGTCACTTTGCTAGATGTAGACTTTCCAAGCCCCTCTTGGCTTTTTTTGCTTCCACAGCTGAACACAGACCAGAAGTGTCTCTTTCACCTGTTTTTAGTTTGCTGCTTTTCCAGGCCGTTTTCACTGAATGGTTCCAGGAAAAGCTAGAAGAGAACTTGCAAGGTCACAGAGTTCCTGTATTTCATCTCCTTGGCCCAAGGCAGGATCTAATAACCCTAACCTGCTCTCAAGCATCCTGGCAGATGATCTTAAAAGTCTCTAGTGATAAAGACTCTCCTATCTCCCTTAGCAATTTAAAATTCTTTTTAATAGAAATTTTTGCCCCCTGTCTAACTTATAAATAATAAATCAAATAAATAAAACAACACTATTTCATTAACTGTACAGGAGCACTCAGGTTTTGACACGGGCAGCAGCCGTACAGTGCTATAGCTTCATTTTGTGTTCTGGTGCGACCCACCAGATGAAGGAGGGCATAATTATGGTACGTGTAGTTTGCTGCAGTAATGACCCCCTGCTCACCTCTTGGCCCCTTGATTTTCTTTACGGTTCTGTACCCTGGAGAATTCTCATTTATTCTGGCGTGTTTTCCTGATCTTTGCTCATGCTGGTTTCATGAACGAAAATCTATTTCCTGTCTCCAGCGAGGTTTGTTAGTAAAACTGGTGTTACAGAAATACAGATGGGAGAGAGACAGGAAAGGGACTAAATTAGACCCAGACACCCACACAGATAGATGATGTGCAGATTAGGGTCACATTTCACAGTAGGGCACACAGTAATGATTTACCTCGGAAGGAATAATGCCTTAAAAACACAGACGGAGGAAGTGTATTTACTAATATTGTTTAAAATTAGGCCCCAAAGGCAGCACAGTGAATGTCAGTTATTTTATCCAGACTCTGCGTATCTGTCCACTTGGTACTTTTTCCTGCAGTGCAGCCCGGGATCAGTGTGATCCAGAAATAGGAGTCTGGGAAAGCCACTATCCAGAAAATGCTTTAAGTTACTTTCAGGCTGTGAGGGTATAAGGGCAGGTGCCAGTACCTACCCAGAGGAAGGGATGAGTGAGTCAGATTTTCTGGTCATGAATTGGATCAGTGGTGGTGAATTTATGGGTGGGCATAAGCAGCATTCTGGTGTAGACTGCAGGGCAAGAACCATCTAGAACAGAATTGTGTGTCAAATGCATTTATTCAGAGCCAGGCCCTTCCTACACAGTAGCCAGTCTGTTGCAAATACAGATTTCTCGGGTAACTGCATGTTCTTTGATTTCTCTGAATGCTGGGATACAATTAGTTTCTTGTGATCTCGATGCCTGCAGTGCGCTGAAGAGTTGCTTCTGCAGCAGCAGTAATTACTTTCTCATTAAGTCCATCAAGTTGTACCTACCTACAGGCCATGTTCATTGCAACTGAAACCCTCTGTGCTATGCTCTGTTGATGCACAAGGGTCACATAGACAGGTCCAGTCAGTCCCATTCTGCTCCAGCGTGGTAAGTGCCACTTCAATGGCATCTTTTCCACTTGCCTCTTGGCTAAAGGAAAGAAATAGTATAATGTTTAGTGATGCAGCAGATGTTTCAAAGTCCTCATCAACGAGGAGATTACGCTGTTACTTAAATTAGGCATATTGTGGAATTTCAGAAATGCAAAAAGAAATGTCCAGGCTAGGTTTGAATCGGCTAAGAAAGTTTTGGGATTAAACCATGTAAGGGAGGCCTCCTATGGTACTGACTTTTGACCAGAGTTTTATGGTCTTTTATTTGTCTAGTGCCTGTTCTGTCCCTAAAAACCTAGTGCAAGGAGCAGATCAGGAGAGAAAATACAATTGGATGATGCACTTAGTTTGCCGTAGAGGAATCATTTACCTTTGCATTGCTTACTTGCCTCCTGTCTTCTGGTTTACCGTGACCTGCAAGGGAACATTCCTCTACCACAGCCAAGGCATTCAGGCGGAGCTAATTGAGCAATTAAATTATCAGGTGATGGAAGTAAAACTGTCATCCACACAGTGGATGGATTTAGCAATCTGACTCCTTTTAGTTTAACTTACTATTATGTAATGTGTGTGTTGCTACATAGGTGTACACTCTGTGCAAAACAAAGAGGTAAGCAGCTGTTCTGACGTACAGTTTAGCTGACATGGGTTCATGACTTCTGTCAACTGACCATAGAAGAAGGTGACAGCTGGGGTTTCTGAGGATAAACTGTGAATGTGGACATTTAGTAGGACTTCCCTTCCCAACTCGTCCCTTCTTGGAAGTCTCTTGTCAGGAGTTTGTAGCTGTGGCTGAGCTAACAAACAGGTGAAAAAACCCTTCTTTGCAGTCAGGTGCATTTCACCTCTAAGTATCCACAGAGGAGCGTGCAAAGCTAGGCAGTGTCCAAGTGCTGGTGGGCTTATACAGAATTGCAAAGGGAAGCAAATTGCATTGTGGTGAAGAATACAAAGATGATGACGATCTGGCTGAAGATCCATTTGGTGTGACAAGTAGAGGCAATCTAAGATGCATGTGTTTTCTGAGAACGTCATAGAGATGTGATATTTGTCTATGCCAGCTGTCCAACTCAGCAAGTCTGGGAATGATGTATGTAATAAAAGCATGTCAGAATTCTAGCTCCCTCTTCCTGTACAGAACTACTACTACACAGATCGTTGGTTTAGCTGCAAGATCGGTAATGGTAAAAAACACACCTGAGCACAGCGATGCTGTCCTTATTAAACAGGTAGAGGACAGGGCATTAGAAACCCTGTTGCAACAGAAAACACAGGGAAACCTGAAACCCTAGAATAGAGCACTGAAAAGGATGCAACGTGCTTGCCAGGACAAACTTCTGCAGTGAGGTTAGACCAGGGTGTAATGGAGAAGATGCTGCTGCTGGGTAGATCTGCTTTGTTCCCCCACCAGGAGTTCTGTGTGTCGGTCTGATCTCATAATTTCATAATCTCAGACCACATTAGAATAGAGGGGGGAGAGAGACTCTCTTCTGGCTTCGTAGAAAGATTTGATTTTAAATTAAAGAGGATGTTGCAAAAGGTCATGAACGTTGACTCCGCAAGTTACGATAGGTTGTTGCCTTCCCTTTTATTGACAGTACAGAAGGTCTTAAAAGAGTCTGCGTGTTTCTGCTCTATTCAAATTCTCATGGGAAGGTAATTCTGAGGGGATGTCCAGACTTGGAGAGGTCCAGTATGCCTTAAAGTTGAGGGAGAGACTAGCCCTGGTCATTTCTTCTGTTGGGGAGAATGTACAGTATGCACGAAGGTCCCAGGACCAGTGTTTTCAGATGACTATGTGCTCCTGTATCTGTGAGCTGGGTGTCCAAGCGTTATTGTCACTAGCATCCATGGAAAGTAAAGGCCAGGGCCTCTCTGAGGTTCACGGACTAGATTTTGTGGCAATGTTTCTCCTTAGGCAAGTGGGTGGCTTGAGAAGCTGTGCAAAGGTAACAAGTTAATCTGCAGGAAGACACTTGTATCAAACCTGTTTTTCTCCTATCCAACCTGCCCAGAAACAAAAGATAGTGAAAAAAAATCTACTTTATGTTGTATAAATCTCAAATACTTAATTTTCATGTCGGTCCTTTATGGATATTCTTCAGCTGTGAAATCTGATCTCTGTATCACATGGTGAAGACATTTATTTGATACTCAAAATTTAAATGAGCCCATATTTCAGTATCTTAGAACGTCCCCTTTTTTTTTTTTGATCAAAAAGTTCTCCCATTTTATAATGTCCATGTAGCCTGATCACATAAGCAAGTCACTTGGGCACAGGAAGGTTGTCCAGCATCTTGGCCAATGTGAAAAGGAGAGCCAGGAGACTATGGTCTGTTGGAAGAAATGGGTTTGAGGTTATCACGTCCTTCTCTCTGACCATAAGACCTCAGAAGGAGATTTTTTTTGACTTTGCAAGAGATGGTGAATTGGTTTAGTGTGGAGTGGATGGGATCTAGCTCTGTCTGTTCTGTCTTTGAGAAGAGATTGGTTAGATAGGTGCAAAACTGTCTTCCTTATGGCTGCAAAGGACCATTAGTTTAGTGGACTGAGCTTTCATATAGCAAAAATATCTTCCACCCATGTTGTCTCTTCCTCTAGTGATCTCTGTTTGACTAATGCATGTATTCCACAGAAGCATACATGTCTACTGCCTCCCTTGGTAGCTTATTACAGAATCACAGAATCACAGAATGGTAGGGGTTGGAAGGGACCTCTGAAGATCATCTATCTCATCCAACTCCCCTGCTTGAGCAGGCACACATAGAGCAGGGTGCACAGGAGCGCGTCCAGGCAGGTTTTGAATATATCCGGAGAAGGAGACTCCACCACTTCTCTGGGCAGCCTACTCCAGTGCTCTGTCACCCTCCAAGCAAAGAATTTTTTCCTCATATTCAGGTGGAACTTTCTGTGCTCCAATTTGTGCCCAGTGCCCCTTGTCCTGTCGTTGGGCGCCACTGAAAAGAGCCTGGCCCCATCCTGTTGACACCCAACCTTCAGTTATTTTGTAAGCATTGATAAGATCCCCCTCAGTCTTATCTTCTCCAGGCTAAACAAACCCAGGTCTCTCAGCCTTTCCTCATAAGAGAGACACCTGATCATCTTTGTAGCTCTCCGCTGGACTCGCTCCAGTAGTTCCCTGTCTGTCTTGAACTGGGGAGACCAAAACTGGATGCAGTACTCCAGATGTGGCCTCACTAGGGTGGAGTTAGAGGGGGAGGAGATTGCAATGGTTGATCTCTTCTTAACTCTGAAAAATGTGTATTTTACTTGTAATTTGAATTGGTTTAGCTTTAATTTTCAGCCCTTGCTCGGACCAGCTGCTTTAGAAGCTCTTGCTCTGTGTCTTATTCAGGAATTCAACAGATAGAATTCTTTAATTAGATTATTGCAAAATGTTTTCCAGCTCATCAATCATTTCTGCCATTCTTCACCTCGAGTTTTTCAATGCTATCTTTCAGTTATGGACCCCAGAGCTAGGCTCAGGCTCCGGTGCCATTTTCATCTGTACCAGGCATAGAAGGGAAAACACTCCCTGCTGCTTATGGTATTCCAGGGCTGCAATCAGAGCCCTTCCAGGGGAACGTCTCTGTGTGGCTCAGCCTCAAGAGAGGAACCAATTACTCATTTACTGATTCGTACATATTTGGTCTTCAGACATAGAGCTGACCTCGAAGTTGCACTAAACTTTCATATGGAATCAAACCCATGGATTGTTGGCAAGCTCTGCTTAGTCCTACACCCAATGAGTTGACAATATTACCGACAAACTGAGTAACTCTGTACCTGCAGAAATCACTTATTCCTCATGGGAGAGGAAAAAAACATAACTAGAGAAGTCAAACCAACAGCAAGCCTGTTTGTACTCTACCAGGCAGGAGATTAATTAGATTACTTTGAGGCCTGACCCCCATTTTTTATCTAAGGGTCATGGCTCTTGTTGGAGAGATCAATTAATATATCAGTGTATCAGGCTCAACACAGAAATGCCATCCAAACGGTGTTCAGGGAACCTCTGCGCACTGCGTATTTGCCCTAGCAGATAGTTAATCTGGGTTACTGTTTGCTACCTGTTCCATTCCTCTTGCTCAAGAGCATTGGCAAATGTTTATTTGACAGAATGTTCTGTTCCTCTCCTCTCCTCTCCCTCCCACCTTTTCTCCTCTCTCCCAAGAAAATGCAGGCTAACCCCAGAGCAACTCCAAGCTGCAAACAGCATGTTGCAGGCTGGACTCCAATCAGAGGAGTTTCTTTACTGCTGATGGGGGAGAGCAGAAACCGTCTTGAGAATGATCTGCCAAACAGGGAAGGGCCTTTAACCAAAGGGTAAGAAATCAGAAGAAAAGGAGATACTTACAGCGCTTTGACTTACCTGAAAACACCTAACAAATCGAATACCAAGGTGAATAGTCTATTGAGACCAGTAGAAGCTAAAAGCAGGTTTGTGAATAGCAGCAACCAAGTGTGCACTAATAGCCCCTGTTGGAAACAGGACTGCTCTTGGGTCTAGTATGGCTGTCTTCTGTGTTGCTGTAGTAGGAGGTTGTGTTTGAAAGATCTCACTAAAAGATCTCCAAAGGCCTCCGGGGCAACTGCTTTCCAGTATACCGATCAATCAGTTTTCTTCAAATGCTATTCATACGCTGCATTGAAAGTGTGGAGCACTTCAGTGTGCACAAGTCCATGTCGTTTCCCTGGGTACACATGGGGTAGGTGATGCATAGTCTACGTAGGATGCAGAGCAAGTGGTAGTTACCAGTGCTGGTTAACACTTGAAAGTGACAGAAATCCCGGTTGCTAGTGACGGAAGGGGAGTGGGAGATGATAGGCTAGCGAGTGATTCGTATCATATAAATGTATGTTTCTGACATGGCAGGCTGCTGGAATACTGCTGTCAGAGCTGGACATTTAGGAGGGAAACAAAATAAGGATAAGACACTAAAACCCTTATCCCTTTGACCGTGCTCCAGGGAAAGGTAAATTGTACTCGTCATCCAGCAAACATTCTCAAATTTAGTTCCCATAGGAGAATTTGCTGAGCAATATACACTTGTCAAATCAGGATGCACAGCCCCTGCTTGTTTCTGCGCTCCACAGAAGACTGTTCGTGGCTGTACTCGTGCTTTGAGGGTTGCCTTGGTGTTCTAGGCAGACAGAGGCCCTGAAAGAGACTGCCAAGCTCCAAGAGTGGCATAGGGGTGCCCTTTTCCTGTTATTTCATCTCTGCCTCAGTGGATGCGAGCGGCAAGGAAGGCTGTTGGAGTGCCTTTGGGGCCATCCAGGAATATTAAAGCACCTGCCTGTGTCTGTTTACACCGAGTGGCCGTACCGCACCCCAACATCTGTCTGTCTCCATAAAGGTAACTGATTGTTTGGGGTGGCACGTAGACATCCTACAGTCTCTGCCTTGTTGCTAGACACTTTCATGCAGAAAGGAGATGACAGCCCCTGCCTCTCCTGTCTGGCAGGCACTCTGTAGGGATAGAAGAGGCTAAATTAAAAACAGCAGAAGTAGACTTTCTGGTTTTTCTTGATAACTGGTATAAAGGAGAGAAGGGAGCAGTCTGTGCACTGCAATTAACGTCGAGTGCTATTGCAACTCATCCTGTAATGCGATATAGATACAATCTCAGCAGAAAATGGAATGCTGCACTGAGTCAGAAACATAGAGCAGTGCTGGGTTTTGAAGAAAGTAATTAGCCCCAGGGACCCGGTGGTTTCTCATTTCCCCTGTGGTAAACACAGGGAAGTGGGGCAGTACATCCCATAGGCTTCCAAAGTCAATTTAGACAAGGTAGAGAGCCAATTTATAAACCGAAGCTTTAATGAACGCTTAGCAAGAGGCAGGCGCACCTCCGGTTTTCCTGCAGTGCCCACCACGTACCGCTTGGTGCCATGCTGCTTTTCTTTCATGAGCTCTCGAGTACCCTGTGTCTCTGGGCGCTGCTGAGCCAGCCCAGGCCCCTTCCAGTGCAGCACCGCTCTGGTAGCCTTTGCTGCCTCTCCTGCCAAGGGCGATGCTGCGTGATGGACCTGCCCGGGTCACCATTCGCCATGCTTGCCTGCAGCTGGGTGCTGTGGCCTGCCCTCCGCATGGTGTCTCACCCGACCACCTCTTCCCATCAGCGCTCAGTACAGCAGCAGCCTGGCCCTTCCTTGTGCTGCCCTGCGCTTGGCCTTCACAAAAGCAGCGATTTGCGGTTTTGCAAAACTCACTGATCATGTGGGGTTCTGCTTGCCTTCTCCAATAGAAGGTCAGAAGTGTACTGAAGCACAGAAATAAGACACCCGGTAGCCAAGAAAACTTTGATCTTGCTAATGACAGGACCTGCTGGCTGGAAGCTGCAGCTCACAGTTAATAAGAGAAGCAAGGAACTGAGCTGTTCAGGTGACGTAGCAGGGATGACAGTAATCTCTATTTATGCTCTGCCTTTAAATGAAAATTGCGTTTAGTTCTAAAATATACATAGCCCGTGCCTGCTCTGGGTGACCACAAGTTCCTGCATCCAGGGTTCTCGCTCGTGCTTTCCTGACATACTACTTGTCACTCTTCTGTGGTTTTTCACATCCAGAGAAAAACCTACAGGGTCTTTGGGGCATAGTCACATCCTTGTCGCTTTTGAAACACATAGCCCACTTGAGGCATCACAGTGAAATGAAATACTTTACTTTGGTGAGTTTGCCACATTGCTTTGTGTGTTCCTGCACCTCTTTCCCTGAAGCTGCACCCAACGGTGACACTTCGTACCAATATCTTGCATGGTAAACATCTTACATGCCTGCAGTTAACACTGTTCAGCACTTGTCCAGAAGTGCATGGTCAACGTAGCCTAGCGCACGTGTTGCCTCAGGAGAGTTTTTCCTCAGCCTTCTTTCATTCAGTTGCTGGAAAAACAGAGGATGATAAAGATCTCCTGAAATGTAATTATTTCCCTGGTTCTGTATCTTAAAGTGTTTGTTGCAGGAGTTGGTGAGGAAGGAAACGCAAACCTCGTTATTTGAACTCTAAGCTGTTCATAGGACTGTAGCCTTCTGATGCCACGCACAGTCTCAATCTTCTGGATTCTTTAAGTGCCCTCTAGTGGCTAATTCTCTGAACTGTGTTGGGTTTTCATTGCCTGAGTGAGACCAGCCATCGAAGGGGGGTGGTTGTCTGGTGAGGGCAGGAGTTTCGTAATGTCCTCGTATTATTTTGAGGGCAGGACTAGTTTGTCCTGCAGAGGCAAACAGAAATGCTCACTGAGCAGTCACTGCACAAAGCTCAGGAAAGCACACGACTGAATGCATGCACGCTGCTATTGTGGAAATCGCACATCTGAACCAAAACACGAGTCAAATCAAGTGCAAACCAGTGGAAGAAAGACTACTGGGCTGTCACTGCACAACACTTGAATGGTTTCAGTGAAGCGTGGCATTAGTGAAAATTTTTTCTGAATAATTATCCTCTAAGGTTTGAGAAGGGGCCCCGGCATTCTGGTTTTCGTTTGATACAGCAGCTGTCGACTAGGCTGATAGATTACTGACATGTCATTTGTACCATGACACAGCATTCCTGTTTTTCTAAAACCAAATTGGTTCTTTACTAAAGACTGTGTGTGTTTTAAAAAAAAAAAAAAGTTTCCCCTGTTTTACAAAACAGTTTGAACTACAGTCCAAGACTGTCCCACCTTGTGTATTTGTCAATAGTGGGGGCATTTCTGTCTCTTCCTGTTATTAGAGCTCTGTATGCAAAGTTGTGCATTGTAGTTGCCCAGCATGCTTGTCAGGGGGTATCCTGAAGATACTTCCTAATGGTTCGTTTCAGGAGCTTGGCCTCACCTCGCATTGGAAAAGAATAGGGTAGATTCGCTCTGCTCCCAGAAAGGATGGGAACAGACAGGAACTCCTTTTGTGCTTCGTTATATCCACACAAGTGCAGACAGCAGTTGTCAGAACACGCATACTTGTTTCTTTTAAAATTCATGTTCTTACCTTGTATAGCAGTTCAGTATGTTGAGTTTATTTTCTCAATGAATTGACAACCCAATTTCAATGCAAATGGATCAGTGCTGTTACCATTCCTGTTCATTCTGCAGCAAAACACCGGGTTTCATTTCTGGTGGTGTTTGGGTGTGGATATTTTGTGGGTTTTTTTTTTTTGGTTGTGTTTTTCCTTCTTTTAGGTAAACATTCAAATGCCCTTTTAATTGCATCCATGAATATAGCCAGGGTAGGAGTTTGGTGAATCCAGGTTCAGGAACCGATTTATCTGGGCTATTAAAGTCCTATGCTAAGGGCCAGATATGGAGGTGGTGTGCAAACTGGCATATATGAGACTTCTTTGTGTTCTGACATTGTATTAGCCTCCCACCAACTTCCTTACGCCTACTCAGTTGACGTGTAAGGGATGCTAGGGCAGTGTAATTTACATGGTAAGCTCCTCTTACCATATAAGCATTAAGAACATATAATTGAAATGCACCTCACCTTCTTTGAACTTTTTTTTCCTGTCTTACTTTGTATTTGCACTGTGTTCAATACCATAGGCCATAGACCTTATAGGCATGACTGGGCATTTACAGAAATATAAATTTACTTCCTCGACTGATACCATAATTGTTGTGGAAAGCAGTGTTCCTTTTGGATTTAGCAATGGAGCAAAAGCTCTTGGGTACCCAGAATACGTGTGCACGAAGAGTTCAAGGAAAGAGGGCAAACTGGCATCGGCTCTAGAAATTACCTGGAAAAGTGGATTGCAGAAGAAGCAAGGACAGTTGGGATTTAGAGCATGCTTCAGCCTGTATGATGAATGCCTGTATTCATCTAGGTAAGTCCAGCAGTAACCAGCAATAGAGGAAATGGAATGAAGCTGCATCAGGGGAAGTTCAGATTGGACATTAGGAGAAGGTTCTTCACTGAGACCGTGGCTGGTTGCCGGAACAGGCTCCCCAGGGACGTGGTCCAGCACCAAGCCTGTCAGAGTTCAAGGAACGTCTGGGCGGCACTCTTAGTCGTATGGTTTAGTTAGTTTTAGGTAGTCCTGCAAGGAGCAGGGAGTTGGACTTGATGGTCCTTATGGGTGCCTTCCAACCTGAGATCTTCTGTGATTCTAACTCTTGCAATTTTTGTCATTGGCAGAACTAATTTTAAATAAGTGTAAGACTGTCATGAACATGCCGTTGAAGAGATGTCTTGATCCCTGGTTTGCAAACTCATCACCCTTACAAATAGTCTAGGGTTGAGCTGGCACCGTTTGAATTATTCTAGTGCAAAAGAATGATAGCGCCAAGAAAACTGCAACATTGCCCTAAGAAAGTTAATCAATTTTGTGACTGGACAGAATGAGGAATATACTATGTAAAAGGAAGGGTTGCATCAAGCTTTCTGAGGGATTACAGGAATATTTGGAGCGTTGAAGTTGCTTGGAAAAAGACAGTGTTTAAAAGAGATGAGCCTGATGCCCAGTAGCAAGTGTGCAGGGCTTTACTCACAGCTTCTGAGGTAATCCCACTGCTTTCTAGTTCTCAGGAAAAAAGTGTTGGGGAGTAGAGTAGAATAGTCCAGTTCAAAGGGACCTACAACTATCATCTAGTCCAACTGCATGCACACTATTAAGGGCATCGTTCAAATGCCTCTTAAACACTGACAGGCATGGGGCATAAACCACCTCTCTCTCTCCACCCCACCCCCAAAGTACTGTGAAAAATCAGTGGGCTGCTTTTGCGCATACGGAAATATCTAGAGTCATGCCTGTGTACAAGAGGAGGTGATGCAGGTGCTGACACCTTGTTCTCTGGACGTGAGCTAAGATCTTTGTATCTCACTTCTCTGCTGGAAGAGTTTCCGACTGTAGCTTTTTGAAAGTGTGCTTTTGCTAAAATACTAAGACTGCCTAAGTGGAATAGGAAGATGCAACAGGCTGGGACACGGTGGTGTCAGAGGCAGTAACCAAACAAAGAAACTGTTGTACAAAGCCACATTGGCCAAGTGGTTGTTTCTGCCCTAATCCTTTCTGAAAATTCACCCAAAATCTCTTGGGCAATTTAATTTATATCAGAGAAATGTCTTGAATCCATGGCACTAAATCCTATACAGCTTGAAAGAACCTTAGAAAGTCACTGCGTCTGCATACCTCTTTCTCTCTCTCTCTCTCTCTCTCAAAAAACTACAAAAGCACCAAGCGTTGAAGAGCGTATGTGCTGTGTAGTATCTCTGGCAATGAGTTTGCCAAATCAGCTACGGTACTACGGCCTAGCGCAGCAGAGCTGACTCAATCAAATACTCTTTCAATGAGAGCTAAATGTTGGCAATAAATGGGTGAGAGATCTCAACTTTTTCATAAATTCTGAATGTTTTCTATAATCTAACCTTTCCACTTAATAATTAACTAATAAGGAGTGGCACCCCAACCCCACCGCCACCTCCCTGCCCCGCCCCTGCAACCTTGAATCTCATTCTCCCAAACAAGACAAAGGCTTTTTTGTTTTTCCTTTTGAAAGACTTCAGCGCATGGACAATAATTAACTTGTCACTTCAATGTGGAGTAGGAAAAGAAGGATATTTAGCTCTTTCTGTATTATTGCCAGGTGGTCAAAAATGACAGATTAAGCTAGACCACTTATTTCTCCTAAGGAGCAAGAAACATGCAGTGTTTCATTCTGGGCATGGGGAAGCTTTAGTCTTTTCCATGCTACGGAAAGGAAAGTTGTCCAGTATGTGACAGCATAACTGACTTGGAAATTGTGCAAACTGACTTGAAATAGGCTTGGCAACTATTCTTCTGTAACCTACGCTGCTCAGGATTTTCCTCACCTACCACCCTGCAACCGCACCTCCTTTGTCATGGAGCTCAGGAGGGGACACACCAAAGTCCTCCAAACTGTAAGCAGCTTTCCCTCCCTTTAAATGAAGTGAATTCTGCTAAATGAGAAAGGAAAAGGTCAATTCATTTGAGAGCCTTTCCCTCCCCTAGTCCTGCAAAGAAGGGAGTACAGTTTCTGATGCTTTCTTACAGTATTGGTAAGGCAATCCTTTTGTGTCAAGGGCAGCCAAGCTGTACTGCTATCGCAAGCCTGTATGGTTTGTCCTGAGGAGCTCTCTGTGGCCATGCCCAGAGTCTCCAACAGAAATGCAGCAGTGCAGAACATGCACCTTCATGGTCCTGAGGGAAGAGGGGTCATGTGTGATCTCTACCAGCATCGTTTTTCCTTGACTTCTTTGCTTATATAAGAGCAGGCTGGCTGTTGTTCTGTATAAAGTGGAGGATAGCTTGCAGTGAGTATGTGCCTGACACTCTGCAGACATAAAAACTTGGTATCTCGTCAGGCCTCTCTGTCTTTGGGTCACTGAGTATAGATTAGTCTTTGCTCTAGAATTCGCGTGGCCTTCAGGTGTTCTGAAGTGGCAGCCCCTGAGCACAGAACAACGTTCACAACACGTCTGTTTGGTACAAACTTTATATCTCCCCCCAAAAGAATCAAGTCATGCTTGGAGAAGAAGCTGCCAGTTCCAGGTGGATCACTGAATGGCATTGCAGAGCCAGTGAACCTAACTGAAGGATGTTTTAAAACAACTTTTAAGACCAAAAAAGAAAATGGAACACCCAACATCACACAGCTGAAACCCTGGTCTTCCAAGAGTGAGAACAACATACTCTATTGGTGGCTTGCACAGAATTTCATTTGCCTGGACCTAATGTTTACCTCAGTGAAAAGGATTATGAGGATAGTAAGAGAGGTCTCCAAGAAACAGAGGAACGGTCCTGATCTGAGCGAGGCAAATAATGAGGTCTCCTGGCAAATGATACCGCAAGCCTAATGTGAGGCTGTAAACAAGCAGAGAGATGAATACACTGTCAGAAGCTGCTTCGTGGAAAGACTTAACAAGAGAGTTCAATGAATGCAAAGCATCTTGCATCCAGAGAAAGTAGGAGGGAACAGCGCAGATTCATAGCAGTTGGCATTCATCACCAAAAGTCATTCTTTTGAATGCGGTTGGGTTAAATTAGTACAAAGTAAATGAGTATCTTTACATTTCAACAACAATTTATGTGTAAGCTTGCAGAGGAGAGCAGATTTGTGGTTTCTGTTTTGTCTAAAGCCCACAGGATGCTGATAGATGAATGCACAGCAGGAATTGCTTTCGTTCTCTCCATTGTTGTTATCCTGGGAAGGAGTAGAGTGCCTTGTCCCACCACCCCAAGTGGACAAATTGTGCTAAATGGTGTAAGAGTCAATTCCTGTAAGTTCTGAGCAGACAATTTTATTTAATTGAACATGGAATAAACATGAGTTTAATGTCTCAAACATGTTCACCGGGAACAAATGATTGTGTATGATGGCCATGACTGCCTGCTGGCCTTAATAATGTAACCCGTTCTCCATGCCCAGGTGGAACAAAAAGTCATCCTCGATGACAAGGAATGGGGCTCTTAACTGCCCCGTTCATCTGCTCAGTGTTTGCAGAGCTCTGTAGCCGATGGTTGGTGGGTGGGACCGAGGATGGCAGGAGCACAGGCTGTTGCGCTGTGTTCTCACTGTGGTCACTGAAGGGATGGCTGACTCTGGGGCTTGAGCAAAGAAGGCAGCAAACAATTGTGGGTGGTCCGACAGCCATAGTCTCACAGCCCATTCAGCGGTTGCTGAGCGCTAGAAGCTGGGTGGGCAGTAGCTGTTACATGGCATTACAACTACTGCTGATGGTAATGGCTCCTCCCAGCAACAGCTGTCTCTTGCCCTACCTGTCTGATCCCTTTGGCACGCAGCAGACCTGCCTGCTCATTTTCTGTTACCAGCTGTGGCACCTGGCTGGACCTCCCCCTGTTCCTGCCCTTCATCCTCAGGGTTGCAAATCTTCATTTTTCTGCCTTTGCTGCTCAGAAGCATGAAGAATCTTTCCAGTGTCTGTGGCATTGGAGGCATGTAAATAAAAAGGGATGCCGTCAGCCCGTGATTTGGAACGAGAACGTGATTGTTTTCTTCTAGAGCCACAGCAATGGTTTTAATAGATTCATTAAGAATGTGGCTTCTAAAATCAGTTTGTTCTCTCAATAGGCAGCAAATGGAGCAGTGGCTGCTGTATTGTGGATGAGACCCTCTGGCAGGAGGAGATACAGCATCATGCTGTGGTGACAGCCATCTGGCATCAGCACTGAGAAGTGGTGTGTGGCAAAGCTGGGTTGATGTAGGCTCTGGAAGTCCCATATCTGGGGAGCGGAAAGGAGAAGCTCAGCACAAACAGGTAAGGGACATCTCAGTACCAAAATTGCCTCAAATCTGCCAGAAGGGCTGAGGATAGGATGTATGTCAAATGAGGAACCTGCAATATCTTCAACAGAAGCCTACAACAGTATCTGGCATGGCAGCAAAAGAACACGTGGTGTTTGGGGCAAATAGGTGTATTTAGAGATGATTCCATTACTCAGAGATGTCTTTGACATCAGACTGACTCTCCCATCTGTGTTGAGTGTATCTGCATGAGCATCTTGACGTGGGCAAAGGAGGAGGTGAAAAGGTGAACTGGATCAAGTAGCTGAGAGCAACAGTGCCAGTGCTTGACAAGTTTCTTGCTCACTTTTACCTAGTCTGGCAGAATTAGGCATGTATCTCAGGGTCAGTTTGGGAACGATGTGCCTTACACAGGGTCCCGTCTTAGAAAGCAGTAAACAGAAAAGTTTTGCTGTGACTGTTGACCTGCTGGCTGGGATGCGGTTTTGAGGAAGAACGTTCGTGAGGAGAGGTGAGGAACCCAGTCCCACTTTCATTTAGACCAGTACAAACCCTCTTCTGTCCTGTGAATGTCATTGTGCTGTGAGGGAATGAATAACCCTTAGTGTGGTAGATAGGTCCTTTACACTGCTGTTGGATTACATAAACACTGACGAATGATACTTGACCAATATAATGGCCAAACTGACATAAAAAAAAATTGAACAACACAGATCAGGTGACATGGTGATGAGAATGTTCAGCGGTCTGTTGTGCCTGTCCTTGTGTGCTGCAAGACTGCCCTGATTTCTCATGATTTCTTGTCGGGCTTTATATGAACCAGGGCACTAGCTGAACCCCACCTGCCTTGAACAGCGCTCTTCAGCATCTTTTGTCAGATGGTGCAAGGTTGCACCACCTACCACATAAGAGAGCTATTTTTCTACAGACAAACAACGCCGATACCTTTTATTCCTACTGTGACTAGTGATTTATGCGCAGGGAAGCCATCGTTCTGCTACGATAAATTCTACAAGAGCTAAATATTAATATATACTGAGGATTCATGCAGTGTTACAGAAACCTCTGGAGATAAAATCAAGCATCATTAACGCTTAATGTCCCGAGTTTGAAGTGTTTTAAAAATACACAGAGCAGACCGCACTACATAGTGACACCTTTGCAAACCATGAGGAAATTTGGAACATAAGACCACAAAATATGGCACTATAAACCAAAATTGCCACGTTGCCTTACCTAAGGAAGGGGAAGATTGAGCGCTGCTGTTAATTAGAAAAGTGCGGTGTCATCGATGGCATCTACTGTATAGGCCTATCAAAAAGTATCTCCGCTCCAGCTAAAAATCTTACTGCCACGATGGTGCGGCGGCTTGCGCCGGTCTGGGGCGAGCATGGCTAGGGGAAGCAGGCGCTGCGAGCCCCGAGGCAGCAGGCGGCGGAAGGTAGTTGGAAGCGAGCGTGTTTGACCTCTCTCTCGGCCGGCGCCCTGCCAACCCCTGCCCCGGCCCCGAGGGCTCCGCGACCCGTCCGGGGGCGGCCCGTGGGGGCGGAGCAC
>WEKW01020306.1:33348-50891 GCA_013389905.1 Sula dactylatra | reverse complement strand
CGGCGCGCGCGGCGCGGCTCGTCCTCGGCTGACGGGAGCGTTCGGGAGGTGGCGGCCCTCGGTCAGGGTCGCGGTCGGCCGTTCCCGCAACGCTGATGTCTGCGGTGCGTTTGGAGCTCTCGGTACCCACCGCAGGAAAATCGGGACCAGGTTCTGCCGGAGAAGGGAGAGCTCACGTTCGGCATAGAGGCGCCCGGGAGGACCGGTGATGGCCAGCCCCTGCCCGCCACGCACGTTGGCTGCGCACACGGCTTTGGTTGTGCAGACAGCGGGCGGCAGAGCCAGCATTGCCAAGGCCCTGTGGGTTGAGATGCACAGTTGTTGGTGTACAAACGTCAAGTGCCAAAAATCACAAATAATGATTGACAGGGAAAGCTAATAGCCGCGTAATTGTTTTCCATGCTGAAGGAGAGTTTTCCTGCTTTGAAGCTGTTGTGATCACCGGCTAGATTCACCTGAGGACAGGCTTAAGTCCTTTGAAGGCGTCCTCTGGTGAACGATTTGTCAGTTGAGGTAAACGGGCGGTGAGGAATATAGGCTCAGCTCACAGTATTACGCTGACTTTCCGCTGGACCGTTGACACGCTGTCAATAATAGCCTTTCGTTCCAAGTAATTGTAGATCACCACCTGTATTTTTTTGCTGTGCAGAAGGGTTCTTTCCTTCCGTCACTAAAACGTTGCCGCTTACGGCTCACGCTACAATCTTTTTGCAATGCACAGTACAGAGCGGGAAGATAAAGGAGGATCTAGTATGACATGAAACTAACAGACGAATATAGGAAGATCAACACCCTGGGTGCAAATGGCAAGGTGTATCAGTGGTGAAGGGGAGTGCTAGCGCAGCTGTATTGTCATGTTTCTGTGAAAGGGTCATTAGAGTGTCCGCTGTGAATCTGAATGGGTTTTTGTTATGTCTTTTTTCTGGTATCTCTTCTAATTTTTAACAAATTCTCATCGTGAGGGAATTACTTTGACCTGAAGGCTGGTAAAGGTGCTCCTGCAAAGGAAGTACTCTGCTAGTGAAAGATGTGGGTCATAAGAAGTTTTCAGTAATTTGTGAAAACGGCATCGAGGGGAGCACCGGTGTGGGCATCTTTGTGAAGTCTCTGTACGCTTCTCCTTCTGTTGGTCTGTCTAGGGGACTTTGTGCCTAATGAGCTTTCCCAACAAAATGCAGCTTGCTGTTTGTGTCTTGTGAGATGGGGGTCATCGAGGTCTGTAGTTACAGTTACGAATTGCTTGTTCTTCTCAGTGTGGTACTTATCTTCGACTGAGGAGGAGCAGTTTTGAGGAAACCCAAGGTACAATGTCAGCAATACTTCAGTAGGTGTCTTCTCTTTTGCACCCTTCCTCCTCCTCCTCAGGCCCCAAATACGGTCACGTTACTCCAACTGCAGTCTTCTGTGAGGTGCTTGGCCTTCAGTTTTGCCTTGTGCAATGTCTTTCTTTGGATGCTTGTGTGGAACTGGGGATCGTTTTGTGTAGGGCATCATCCCACCATCCTTAACAACCGTTGCGTCAGCGTGATGGTAAACGTGGGTTTACAGAGTTCTGCCTTTGAAAATAGCTGGGGATATGCAGCAAAGAATGGCGTTGTGTAGACTAAGGGCTACAGGAAGAAAGACTGGTGCGTGAAATGCGCTGGAGGAGGTAGCAGAAAATGGGGTGTTTGTGGGAGGTCTGTATGGCCAAAGTAGTAGAACAGCTGGGAGTCTTTTCCCCTGGGGGAACCGTAAACAAAAAAGTTTTGCTTACTAGCGTGCAGCTGTGAGGGTTTTCCTGAAGAGGTGTGGGGTGATGTGGAGCCATCCTCATGCAGCAGCAGCCTTTGGTCTGGGGGCAAGAAAGCATAAAGGAGAGGTCGGACTCGACTTATGAGCTGTTTCCATTTAGGACAACAAGAGGCAAGAAATCACACGTAGTTCGATAATTCAGCAGATCTGTCAGCATCTATCCTGAGATGCTATTTTGGAACCCATTTGGCTGTTTTACCCACTACGGTATGCGCGCTTTGGCTACAGGAGTGATTCTGATGAGACCCGAGGAGGCTGTTCAGCACTTGAAAGCCATTGATCTCTGAGGGAGGAGGAGCAGTACTGAGGAGTGGCTGGTGGGGTAGGCATATCTTCTCAGGATT
Source organism: Sula dactylatra (assembly GCA_013389905.1). Taxonomy (NCBI): domain Eukaryota; kingdom Metazoa; phylum Chordata; class Aves; order Suliformes; family Sulidae; genus Sula; species Sula dactylatra. Next base: position 48,753 of record WEKW01020306.1, on the reverse strand, counting down.
TAGTTTCAAACTTCAATTCCTGCACTGAAAAATGATATCAACTTCTGGTTCCAGGTATATTTGTTGTCAGCTGACCTTATCCAGGTGATCAGTTTGTGTAGTCCGAACTTCAAAAACATATTCTTTTGGGCGCTCCAGTAAAGTCTTATGGAAATAGAACTAGTGAGAAGCAGACGATCGGACCCTGTCCTTGCAAGAGAGTGTCTCTGCTGAATTCAGGAATGTTAATGGGAAGAAAGCCAAACTCGGTCACTGCAATAAAAGTTTTGTATTAAGCCTTGGCCTCGGCACAGGCAGCAGGAACGGTAGGATCAGTACCGAAAGGTGATTTCGTATTGCAGCAGGGGTCTGGGTCTGCAGCCAAGCCACAGCTTTGCTTTATTGTAAACTTAGACTGACAGCATGATTCATCTTAATTTAGCTCGAGTGAATTGGAGATAAATGTAAACCCATTGCTGTTATGGTAACTCCCGGGAAGTGTGACATGTCTGACTGCTAGTTGTTTTAAGTATTTCAATCTTAATCCCTGACGATGGTAGGCAATCCCTAACTAACCAGATAGGATCCCTGGTGTCTCATTTGCTCAAAGATGGAGGAGACGTGCCCATAAAACTTATACGCCTCGTGTCAAGAGATGGAGAGAAAAGGTTGTAGCTGATAGGAAGGTTGCACTCGGTACGTGAAATGTTGAGAAACGGCTTGAACTTCCATAAATGACATTAAGCAAAGTTTTTCTTCCTCAACCATTTTATTCTGAGCTATTTTTCCTCCAGACGCCTACCCATGATGATTCCACCGTCTGCAACAACCCCTGTCAGTGATGCTGCATTCTTGCCAAGCGTGGCTTCTCAGGAAATCTGGAGGTCGCAAGTTCCAGGCTATTCTGGATTGGTCACACGGCACATAAGTCATCGGGCCAACAACTTCAAGAGACATCCGAAAAGGAGAAAACACATCCGCCCTTCGCCACCGCCACCGCCAAATACTCCGTGTCCTATTGATTTGATTGACTTTGGGGATCTCCAGCCTCAGAGGTCTTTCCTGGAACTCCTGTTTAATGGGTGCATTCTCTTTGGGCTCGAGTTCAGCTATGCCATGGAAACAGCCTATGTTACCCCTGTGCTGCTTCAGATGGGGCTTCCAGACCAACTCTATGGAATGGTGTGGTTCATCAGCCCTATATTAGGTAACTTTTCTTTACGCTATTTCTTCCCTCTTGCTTTTTCCACTACACGGGGGTTATATGTTTTTGTTTTCTCTACCTCAGCTGTTCACAAGTATGTTCTGTGTGCTGTCGAGGTTAAGAAGCACTAGCCATAATTTTAGACAACTGAATGGAGAATAATTCTTGCTGTGTCTTGCCTGAAATGGGCCCGGTGTGATCAAATCTGTTCTTTTAATGGCTTTTCAACCTCTTACATCTTGTGCGAGGGTAAGCTTTGGTTACTCTGTTCCTATATTTAAAAACTAGCAAAAGAGGATCAACGTATCCGGTTATGTCCCTATGAAAAAAAGCATACAGAGACAGTTCCTAAGCGGGTATGAAGAAAGCAAAGTGGGATTGCCTTCTCCTCTTTAACTTTCTGGAACGAACGAGGCATTCCAATGATGAAAGACCGTCGACCACTGCTGTTACGGGCATTGGGTTACTTGCCTTAGCACGGAGGCAGAGCTGGGAGCATATTCATTACTATGGGAAGAACCATAGAATGGGCTATAACCACTTGGAAACTTTGTTCTGCCTCTTCTTGTACTCGTGGATGTGCCTCAGAAGGGAGTAGATAGACCCCTACTCACAGTCTGGCCCGGAGGAATACAGGCACCTTTCCAGCTCTCATGTTTGCTTCCTGCTGTCTTCCAAGCTAATTCTGCAAGGATCTCCCCCATCTAAGATGGGGTAAATGAAATAGCTTGTAAGGAACAGAGTCCTTTAGAACATAAGACTGTTGTACTGTTACCCTTCATCTGATGTCAAACTCTGCTGTGTTAACGATGCAGAGCAAACTGCCACGACAGTGAGCAGCGGCACATCACGTTATTCAGTCCCCGACCTGGGAAATACCAGGAAGTACACTGTGTGTGCACCTGGGTGACCAGTACCAACTGGGGATATCACTATGCCATGGTGTCCTGCCTTTAACTGCCTTTTAAACTACCTATTTTAAATCCCCTATGAAACAGGCTTGTAGAAAAATGCTACTTATTGGTGATTCCTTTTTTCTAGGGTTCTTGCTACAGCCTTTCTTGGGAGCCTGGAGTGACAGATGCACATCAAGATTTGGGAGGAGAAGACCTTTCATTCTGGTCTTAGCAGTAGGTGCGTCTTTTAGAAACGATGGCCATAGCACCTGTAAAGTAGAAACATTGCGCATCTCTCTTCTGTGACATCCCCTGTGGCACTAGGCTGAACAAAATGCTTCTAAAGTGTTGGGTATTGTGGGTCTGAAGGTAGTGGTGAGTGGGGCCGAGGCAATGTTTTGGCAGCTGGAGATCACACGTAAAAGCTTCTCTAATCAGAGTCTGAAGAGATGACATTTTGAGGGTCAGGAATGTTTTTCTTTGGCCAAAACCGATTCCAGACATTTGCAGGCTTGACCAGTGGAAAAGGATTGTGTATATCCTATAAGCCATGCTCATTCCCCAGACTGTGGTGGTCTGAACAACAGCAATAGTGCTTGCCATAAGGCTGCACAGGTGGTATAATGCTTTTAGAGCATGGAGTGATGTAGGTTTTTTTGTTTCCAAGCGGTCGATTGATTGATTTTGATTTGATTTTATTCCCAGGAGCGTTGCTTGGGCTCTCGCTTATGCTGAATGGCAAAGATATAGGGAGTGCCTTGTCTGACACAGCAAATAACCACAAATGGGGGATCATTCTTACGGTCTGTGGTGTTGTCCTCATGGACTTCAGCGCAGATTCAGCAGACAATCCCAGTCATGCCTACATGATGGATGTATGCAGCCCAGTGGATCAAGACAGGGGCCTCAACATCCACGCTTTGTTAGCAGGTATGCTTTCTTGGTGCTTCCTGGGTGACGTGAACCCTAGGTAAACAAGCCCTGCCGTGAGAAAGCAGAGTGTAAATCACTGGTCTTTTCCTCTGTAAGCATAATAACGAAATACCTGGAGAGGTGGCACTAATTAACTTTGAAAACAAACTTCTGCTTACTGCAAAAGGCTTTTGTAACTACCAAAAGTCAAACAAGACACAGTCCGGGGTCGTTCATCTGAAGGTCCCTCATGTCATTTATAACACCTATGGAAACAAAATTATCGCTCAAGGCAGGAGGATCGGCTTCCTGTAGGTGTGAAAAATGCCTTTATTAGTTGCTCTGTTGGAGGGGAAAGCACATACTGGGCACTATGATCCCTCAGTGCTGTCATCTTCAGTTGCTGTACTGCCCTAGTCTCATTTTCCTCTCCATCAGGAGACTGTTTGACACTCTTGAATGTGTTCGTAAGAAAGAAAGGATAGTGTCGTAAGGCTTTCACCATGTGAACGGAGTGAGAGAGGGATCCGGTGCCCTCAGAACTTCCCTGTTCATTGGCAGTAATACAGTGGCAGTTTTGTATGTTGCTGAGTAACGAGCTTGCTACGCTTCTGAAGCGATTTGATCTGTCTTGGACGCAGTTAGAACTGTGTTCCTCTGAGTGAGGAAAATGGATTTTCACTTACTTTGAGGAAAGCAGTCTTAACTGACTGATCGCAGAGCCTTGCCATGAGGCTGGTGGACACTTCTGTTTTACGGACTGAAATAGCCGAAGGTAAAGTGGTTTGTTCTTGGCAAAGAAAGAACTCCCATTTTTAATTATTTGTATCATCGCTCTTACAGCACCGACCTTCTCCCTCTTTCTGTACGGTGTTTGTACATCCAGACTGACCTTGTGGTTTGGATAACTCAGTTTATTTCTGCATTTGAATTGAAAAGGGGTTGAGCAGTAAAACGGAAGTAACACATCGGATTCTACTCACGAATCATTAGACAAGTGGTGCTGTGCTGTTACCGACTTCCAGGATTGGCTAGGGAAGATAATCTCGGCTCTGTTTTTCCACCAGGTCTTGGAGGTGGCTTTGGTTATGTTGTTGGAGGAATACACTGGGATAAAACCAGTTTTGGAAAAGCTGTGGGAGGGCAACTTCGCGTCATCTATGTCTTCACCTCAGTTATACTGACTATCACTACTGTGCTGACTCTAATTAGCATTCCAGAAAGACCCTTAAGGTCCTTTAGCAGGAAGAAAAAGGTGATGAAGAGTCCAAGTCTTCCTCTCCCTCCTTCTCCGCCTCTCTTCTTTGAGGAGGGTGTAAATGAAAACTTTGCTTCTCATAACTCAGCTCACTTATATGCGAGTTTTACGAGTCCTGTTTCCCCCCTCAGCCCACTTACGCCCAAATATGGCAGTTTTGTCAGCAGAGACAATTCCTTGATGGGAATTAATGAGTTTGCATCATCATTTGGGACTTCAAATATTGACAGTGTGCTTATAGACTGTTTTACAGGCGGGCACAATAGTTCCTTAGCCCTTCCATCTAGCTTGCCCAGGCAGCCTGTCAGCGTCAGTTTTCCACGGGTGCCTGACGGCTGTTACCAAGGAGAAAATGGAGTTCTGGAGCAAGGGGAGAGCAGCATAACGCCTGGGCCCGACGGCGAGGTGCTAAGGGTGGGCTCCCTGGATGCGATAAAGCCACGGTCGTCAGGGATCCTGAAAAGACCTCAGACCTTGGCCATTCCAGATATCGTAACGGGACACTGTCCAGAAAATAGCAGAAGAAGAAACGTAACCTTCAGCCAACAGGTAAGGGCAGAAAATCAATTATATGACCATGTACACCTGAGCATTCATTTAATCTCTTCATATAGTTTTAAATGTGAGGTGCACAAATTCACCATTAAAGACTGCTCCTGACAGTTTGCTCTTAAAAGTCATTGTGGGAACAGCATGCCTGCTATGACTTTATTGGTAAAATAGTGGGTAGGATGTGAATTATGACTGGCAGTCTGTCAGCTGCCTTTGTTAAGATGGCAGAAATGGGAGCGTTCCGCTCTCGCCAGGCCACGTGTGGAAGTTAGGTCGGTATTGTTAGCCCTGCTTCACCACCCAGGGAGCTACCTCGTGAGAGCAGAAAAAGACACATTTTTATTGAGCCTGTATCTTCCCTTTCCACAGAAATACCCGCAAGATAGGGCCAGGGATAGGATTCTCCCATGAGCTTCTCCTTATGGCAGTCATTACATCTGGTTCCATCCGGGAGGTGAGGTTTCCCTTATCCAGGGATAAGACTCTGACCTCACCTCCCACTGTTGGTGATAACTTGGAATGTCTGAGACCTCTGTATGCTGGCCCATTTTTTTATGATCCGGGATGAGGTAAACTGTCCTCTGTTGTTTTTTGTTTTGTTTTCAGGTTTTTTTGGGGGGTGGTGGTTTTTTTGTTTGGTTGGTTTGTTTGTTTGTTGCTGTTGCGGTACTTTGACCCAGTTTGTGAGAGCAGTCACTGTTAGGGCCAGGATTTTACATACTGTGCACACAGAGATCGAGCATCAAGGTTAGCAAGCAATGAGAATGTGTTTCGATTAAAACCAGCCTCTTCTTCCTTGATGTCTCTAAAACTTCAGGAACCAAATTCACCTGAATGTGGGTACAGCTTCTATTAAATGCAATGGAATTTATCCGTTTCCTGCACAGGCATCTGGATGTGGTTGTCAAATACCCTAGAGAAGTGAAGAGTACTGTTTCGAGTATACTGAAAGCTGCAGCGCAGCGCTGCCATTTAACACTTGTTCTAAGGCTGAACTTACAGCTTAGCTAAATACACTGTTCTTCGTCTCCAAGTCAACATACTGCAGCAGCAGAGTTTAACTTTCAGATGATCAGATAGGTGCGTAATATTGCGTAGGTTTGCTCAAAGGGTGTTTGGGTTTTTCTTACTGTGTTTGTTGACCTGGGAGTTCTTATGGTGCAGGTTGCTAATATCTTGCTGAATGGTGTTAAGTATGAGAGCGAGCTGAATGGATCAGGCGAGACCTCTGAGCAACCACTCTCCGTGAAACTTCTTTGCTCGACCATCTGCCAGATGCCCAAGGCTCTTCGTAACCTCTGCATCAACCACTTCCTAGGTATTCAGAAAGTGCTGTCTTGCTTTCGCTGTGAAGTAGTCTACCTCGGGTGAATGTTTTAAAATATTTTATCTCTTGCTGCAATGGTTGCTAACTAGAGAGGACATGATTTGTTCCATATACACTCACCAATAAAGTACTTTCTGGTATTTAGTTTCTTTGAACATTGAGAAAGGGAAAAAACCCCAACAAAACAGTAAAGCCTACATTCCTAGAAAGGGAATAACAACAGCCTAAATAAGCGCGTCTGTCAAATGGAATGTTTACGCTGCGATCAGAAACGCCACTGCACTGAGAACTTGAAACTATTGACCTTTTGGGTTTTTTTTTTAATGCTGTGAAACTGGCATTACAGAGCAGAAAGGTGAGATTAGTTGTATTTCCCTGCTTACACCTGAGATGGATGTTCACCTTCCTCCCTTTGACAGCATCTGTGAAGGGGTCCCAGAGCAGGCCGTGAGGAGGTGCAGAATGCGACCTGCAGGAGTGCCCGTAACCACTGCATTGTTACCTTTACTCTTACCAGTGCGTTACTGATGTTAGGAAGGGCTTGCAAGCTATCCAGTTTACACAAAATTGGACAGAAGGTAACAGGCAGTTAATACTGATTGGCTGTGAAAAGAATTAAGAGATTGCCTGCATCAGTGGCCCTGCTGTCGGTTTGTGAGTAGTTTTTAACTGTGGTGGAGGTGCTCTAGAGGCTGGCCCCATTACATAAGAAGCACTCCTTCGAGTTCTATGTGGGAGAACAACAGCAACCTGAAACAACTACGTGATGAGCCACTCTGTGAAACCGAGCGTGGTGTCCTGTCAAAACCTGAAGGCGGCTCAGACTGCTGTAATCTATTCTTCTGTCTTGCTAAACCAGTATTCTGTGGCCTGCAGTCAGCCTCTAGGATTCCACTTAGGAATTCAAGGGTTAGATCTTGGTCTTTAAAATCCTGAATATCTGTCACAAACATTGTAGCATAACGCACAGGGAACAGCAGTCTTGTATAAATGTGGCTGAACATTATGTAATACGTTGCACAACCTGTCTTCAGCTGTGATTTGTAACATAACTAATAGCATCCACGTAAGCTTACAAGGGGAAACAGATAATACTCTGCAATCCTAATAGATTACTTCTGGCTTCTTTCAGGGTGGCTTTCGTTTGAGGGGATGTTACTCTTCTATACTGACTTCATGGGAGAAGTAGTGTTTCAAGGGAATCCAAAAGCGCCTCACAACTCGGATGAGTATCAGAAGTACAACGCTGGGGTCACCATGGGCTGCTGGGGAATGTGCATCTATGCATTCAGTGCTGCTTTCTATTCAGGTACTTAGCACCGCCATCTAAGCCACTGCTGTGAGAAAGAGGCACCCGCTCCTTAAGTGGTGTTTCTGCAGCAAATAGTCTGGCATTTATGTTGCGCGTAGCCTGCTACATGGCACAAGTGCTGAGGCAGAGTGTTCTTTTTCACCATATTATCTCTGCTAGTTAGCTTGGCCTGCACTGACAGCAGGTGAGTTGGGCGGTCCAGCGAAAACACATCTCTGTTAATACATAGTTCCTTTCACAAGGGGCATTTTGAGTGTACGTTGAATCCAGAAATACACGCAGCCACCATAGGCACAGTTCTGGCACAGCATCACTCGGTGCCTGTGTGCCCCCGGCAGAGTGCCCGCTGTCATGCGCACCCCAGCACCTTGTGTGTGTTGTGTGTCTGCCTCGCCCTGCCCCGCTCAACAGTTCCCTTTTACGCCTCTCTGGGACCGGAGGCACTGCCAGGCTTCAGCTCTGCTGTGCCCTCCATGCAGGTAGGGCAGCAAGGCTCCATCATGGCAGTGGGATTTGGAAGTGGTCCTTGGTGCTCACCTGCAAGCCACCAGCTGTAACGGTTGCTGCTGAGCTGTGGCTGCCTAACAGCTGGGCTGCCGGGCCCGAAGGTGAGCCCCTCGGGTCCACTGACCAGCTAGCGGCAGGGAGGGCTGCAGTTCACCCCGAATGCCATGCCATTGTCTTGCAGCCGCGCTGGAGAAGCTGGAGGAGCGGTTCGACACACGGACGCTGTACTTTGTGGCATATTTGGCCTTTGGGCTGGGCACGGGGCTGGCCACGCTCTCCAGAAATGTCTATGTGGTGCTGTCACTCTGCGCTACCTACGGCATCCTCTTCGCCACGCTCTGCACGCTGCCCTACTCCCTGCTCTGCGACTACTACCAGAGCCGTGAGGTGAGCCCCGGGCCGCGGAGGGGAGAGGGGCTCCCACAACACCCCCCTTACGCTGTGTCCCCCACAGTTCGTAGGCTCACAGGTGGAGGGCACGCGGCGCGGGATGGGTGTCGACATCTCCTTGCTGAGCTGCCAGTACTTCCTGGCACAGATCCTCGTGGCCCTGGCCATGGGACCCCTGACAGCGGCTGTGGGCAGTGCCAGTGGCGCCATGTACTTCGCCAGCTTGGTGTCCTTTCTGGGCTGTCTCTTCTCCTCGCTCTGCGTCACCTACGAGTCGCCGCCCACCGAGGAGCTGCCGCCCACCGAGGAGCAGCGCCCGCTCTTGCCCCGCGCGCGGAACGAATAAATGGGAGATGCCGCCACAGCCTCCGCTGCCTCATTGTGTCGCCCTCGGCCTCCCTGTCACAGCGCGGTGGGCTCCTGCGCCGCTGGGATGGCAGCAGTGGGCATGGCAAACGTCAAGAAGGTCTGCGCTGGCTCTGCCGAGCCTTCCCCTTCCTGCAGGAGGGCGAGGGGCGAGTTGGCGGCGCTTGGCACCGCTCATCCTTCCCCTGAGGCGGCAAAGGCCCGTCTGTGCCCCCAGGTCCGCAGCAACAGGAAGCAGTGGTGTCAGCGTGGGGCCATTTCCTCCAGCTGCCCTGCGGTGCAGTCATTGCTGGGGGGGGGACAAGCAGTGTTGCCTGGCCTGGGGCAGGGGACCTGGAAGTTTGGTGCCCAGGCGGGGCAACCACGATCTCTCGGGTGGCAGTGAGCTGCAGGGCTGCGCATGCCGCTGCGGGCAGCGCCGCTGCGGGAGCACTGGGGCTGCCGTGCTCCGTCAGCTTCATGGGCAGAGGGTGCCATCTCATGGCCAGGCAGAGCGGCCTGGTCCTCAGTCACTGGGGACAGTGGTGACACCCGTGAGGCCTTGGGGAGCACTGGGGCCAACTGGCGGGTCTGGGCCTCTGCCCATGGTAGGCCTGGCTCTGGAGGATGCTTTTCACAACATTGAAAAGGCTGAGAGCAACTGGTCTTGCTTGGGTGGCGTAAGTACTCTATCAAATGCCACGTCTGGGCTCCTGGGTGTGCAGAGCTCCCACCAGCAGAATGCTCCAAGAAGGCACCGTGGGGTGAAACCTCAGTGGCCTGGCTCCCAAACCCAGCTCTGTAGGTTCTGGTGATGGTTGCCAATACGTGCATGTTTCCTTCCACATTAGACTTCTAACTAAGACTACAAGGGCTTGTGATGACTTAGCAGGAGGACGGGCAGTTGTCCGTAACCCAGCTTTGGGGAGAGGTTTTTTTTGCGTCACCTTCCTTTGGGTAGAAGCTTACTCTTAAAGTTAAGTTAAGGATTTAAGAGAAATCATTTGTGTGAAAGTCTGCAGCACATCGTCCCTGTTTTTCATACAGTTGCACCTTGTGACATTTTAAAATCTGCATGGGGATCAGTGTTTTAAGTACCTGTCAGCTAGAGTTGCATCTTCCATATCTCACTGAAACTAGTAAAAGGGCTTTGGGTTTCATTATCTGTGAGAATTCTTAATTATTCTGATTTTGGAAGGTGGTAAATGGGTGGGATCTCTTACAAATTCCAGTGCAGCCCAGGAGTCTTCAGTCTTGAGAGTGAAGGTGAAAATGGAAATAAAGTTAAAACTATTTCTAGGATTCCTGTCTGCCTGCCTCCATAGGCAGCCAAGGTTCACCAAGGCTGAGGGACATTTTAGTGTTCATGTGTGCTGTGCATGGCATCCCTGTAGAGCTTATTTTTGCTCACCTGGCCTTTAGGTCCAGAGGAAGGGTTTTCTCTGGAGGGTCACTTCTTTTAAATGAGTTGTACTTGACTGTTCACCTAAGTTTATTCTGATGCTTGATCTGTGATGCCAAGATGAAACAACTTGTGTGATCTTTAGCTGTTGTGGCTTACTGTACTCCTGTGCTGGAAGGATAATGCACAACTCATAAGAACCTCTTGTTTTTCTCATCCACTTCTGAATACTGCTTTTTTTTTATTTGAGAAGCAAGTTTCATGCTACTCAGTATTTACTTAAGTGGAGGAACACTACTGAAGTTAGGAAGTCAAGCACTTGGAGGTAAAGGACTGTTGGACTGATGAGTCTCTTAATCTTTCTTTTCTTCGTTTGGGCTTACGTAGTGTCACGTCTGCAGGAATGTCTCTGACGTGCCATTTTTGTTGATTAGGAGACAGCTGTCTCCAAGAATGTTCGGGATGAAGCTGGAACAAAATAGCACAAGAAACTGTGCGTTTGGCAGTTCTGATTTCTGATAACCTAAAGACTTGACTTTGGAGAATTTTTTTTCTTGTTGGCCCACTGTGTAAACTTAATTTCTCCTCCTTATCCTACCAACTTTTAAACTCAAAAAATATTTTTTTTTTTGGTCCCACTAGCTAATGCGGTACTAGTTCTTAAAATGCTTTCCCCTTTTAAGTTTTGTAGCGAGCATTATGGCACTAAATGGATCACGAGCACTTCCCTCTTCTAGGTAGCTGGAGTTGCAGATCATTTTGCTACAAGCGAGAATCTTCAAGAGAGTCATAGAATTGATGAAGTCAATGTATTTGATGGTAATGTTTGTCTCTGCTTCCATCTGTAAATAATATTACAAAATACGTTTATATAGTTACAAAACTATTGCTATGCCCATATGCGTTGCCTCATGGAACATATATTACCTTTTCTATTTTATGGGGTATGGACTTTATTTTGCATATGTATTTCTGTAGTGTTTCCATATATAGTACTTTTAAGTCAGCATCTATGTATGTTCTTTTGGGGCTTTGAGCAATACCGGTGGTGTCTGGAAAAAACCCAGAGCCTGCTACCATCACGTGGAGCCGGAAGTCGCACCAAATCCATAGAAAGAACTTAAAAAAGAGGCATTGCTTACTTGCTGATTCTCTTGTGTTTTGTGTTTTACAGAAGTTACTGTATGTGGTCACTGTTGAACTGTGAGCTGCAAAGTGATGTGTACCTTTTGGAATCCAAATGCTTCAAATACACTGTCTAAATCTGCAAGCTGCTGTTTAGAAGTAAGATGCATGAGTTTAGGCAGGAAAGCGATTTTACGCCGTGCTGTAGTTTAATCTCTTCTGCGGTGCCTGAAGTTTAATTTTGATTAAGTCCTTAGCATTAAAGGTTGCTTGATGCAATTATTTGTGGATGTTCATAAATGTATTTATAACACATGTACAGAAGTAGGGAAAATGGGGAGAGGGACGGAGAAAGCACCAAATCAATTGTCTCATGTTTGTAATTAAGCTAGCTGTAACCATTTCAAAGTGCGTCTGCGGTTCACTTGACCTCTGCCTTGTCTCTCAAAAAAGACAACCTAACGAATGTGGAATTTCTGCTGTATCTTTGAATGAAGAAAATCAGTCTTTTCAAGAATCAAATCGAATAAAATTGCATGACTGTATATTTAAAAAACGAAAAGCTATATTTGGACCTATTTGAAAAGAGTGTCTAGCCAATTTATTTTCTACTAATGAGTAGTTAGTCATCTGGTACTCTACAGGACATGCGCTTTATTTTATTAAAAAGAATTTGTCTTCGGGTAAAAGGTGGCTTTCTTAATCTGTGTTCTCCTTCCCTCAGACTGGAAGACAGCCTTAGCGAGAGACTTTTAGATGCCATTACTGTAACAACACCCAGTGGACTGTACAAGAAACATCTCGAGAATTCTATGACTGGTGGAGCTGAAATGCCAAGGGAGACCTGCAGTGTCCGTTTAATTTATCTAAAGTGATATTTTCCATACCTCTCGTTGTTAAGACATAATGATTCATTTAGCCTAGCTTTTCTGCCAGGAAGGTTTTTGTTGATGTTCACTAAGGAAGCGGCTGCGGCAACTTTCTGTTGCTGTTCCTCTGCCCCAGGCTGCTGCTTCTGTCGCAGGGTCGGTGGAAGGGGAAGGTGCTAGTGAAAGCAGGCCTGCACTCAGGGTGGCAAATTTCAGGCTGCAACACCCCAGACATCAATAAAAGCTGTAGGGCAGCAGCGCCAGGACAGATTAGAGGTCTCTTACTAGAATCCTTAGTTTTCTTGGTATTGCCATCCATGCTGTCTCCTAACAGGTTTGGAGGTTCTGGGAAGGCAGTGTTCTGCACTGCGCAAGGAGTTCTGTGTGTTAAAAGCTTTGCCAGCATGTACTCTCTCTCTCTCTCTCTCTCTCTCATGTATCCTGTGCAGAAATGGTAAATGCATGGAATTAAGAGAATTTTTGGAGTATGCGGCTTACTGCCTCATGTCCCCACCCACAGTGGTAGCCAAGGAGTTTTAATGTAGATCTGAAAGGCAACAGCATAGTCCAATGCCCAAACAGCACCAATAGTTAACAGTAAACAAAGGGGAGGCTGTTTCATCAGCTTGCCTGGTGCATGGAAAACCAGAAGTATTCCAGGAGCGGGAAGAAAGCAGGGAACGAGTAATGTTAATCAGAGGAGTTCATATGCGGAATGTGCACGGAGTAGCAGTCTGCAATGGGGATGATGCAGTATTCACTGTGTACAGAAGCTGTATGTAAGCTTTTTTGTTTGGTTGGTTTTTGCTTTTTCTAGGTTCCAGCGATAGCTTTCTCAAACAAAGGATTATAAATTTTGTTGCAATAGGCAATGGAACGGCCAACAGAAGAAATCACAGTGTCAGAGCAGAAATGAAGATTTTGGTTTGTGTGAGCACAGTGCTGACCAAGCTTATAAGAGCTACTTAAACAATGAGGAGTTTAACAGCATCGCTGTCAAACACTATGAAATTACTATGCGAGAGATTGGAGCTTCGTCTATAGCTTTCTTCAAGCCTAGCTTTTGCTGTGCGTCAGCCTGATAATACTCTATTCTGCTTCTGGCTCAGGCCCACTCCTTGCATGCAGTTGGGTTTTTTAGCCCTCACAGCTTTTGGAAGAAGAGGGGAAGGTGACAACGTACCTGAATAAGTTTAATAGCTTCCTACCACGAAAGGAAAATTCTTGCTCCTTTTGCCCTAGCCCTTGCTCTAGAGAGAGTAGTTAGTGCAGTGTCCACAGCAACACACGCCCTTGAACCTAGATCCCTATATGTTCCATTACTACGTACAGCCCCCTTAAGCAACAGGTCCTCATTGCTCCAAAGAAACGTATCAACTGATCTCTTGAAAGGCAGGTTCAGCCCAAAGTGCAGACGGCGTTTGGAGCTCATAGCTAACTGCTGCTGGTTTTCTCTAGCAAAGTGCAGGAGGCCTCAGCTACGGCCTTTTTCCAGCACTGCACCTCTCGCCATTTGCAAGATACTAGAATTGCTCTTTGTAGTACGTTCACAGCCTTCACCTGCTGACAGCACCACAGCAGCTACATGAAAATTAAGCTTTGTAAGCTCAGTATGCCAATTTTTTGTTTGTTTGTTTCTTTTATTTGTTTGAAGCTTGAGCTGTCTTTTCCTGGTGCACAGTACTCTGCATCTGTGCAGAAAAAGCCACTGCTTCCATGGCAGGCTGGGTGTACTGCGGCCCAGAGGCTGTGCATTGTTGCACAGACTATTCTTCTTCTGAGCCGCATGCAACGATTTAGGAACCCTGAAAGAGTCATTGGTTTGGAGCACAAGAAGAAACAGACCCACCACTTGCACGGACAGCGAAGTTTGGTGAGGAGAACACACTGTTTTCTGCAAGTCCCCTCTGATCAGTTGCATGTAATTTCTCAGTGCAGCAGATGTCTTAGCAGGAGACTTGAGATTTAAGACAATAGGCAGGGCAAGAGAAAAGCTTGAGAGGAGCCACTGCAGAAAGCATGACCTCAGTGCTGCCAGACTCTCCCCTTAGTACTTCCTTCATTTACCTGGTGTTATTCTTGTGTCTTGCAACAGCGGTGTCCGCTGCTGCTAGTCACGCACCCTACTGCACTACAGAGCATCCCTGTAGCACTCAAAAGGACATGAAAGCAACTGCTGTACTGCCTTGTGTATGATTGTGGGATCCTTTATTTGATTAAAAAGCAGTATTTTTTTTAATGGGGGGGGGGGGAGAACGGGCCTCCATGAAACTGATTCAAAAGAAACCTCACAGATCTCCCTTCTTGTGTTTGAAGCAGAAAGCTCCAGAAAGGGAAAGCTGTGTGGTACTTTTAGATTATGATAGGAAGAACAGTGCAGATGCAAACCTTTACCTTCAAGCAAGGAAATGCAGAGTAAGCTAGAGAGGAACTGTCTAGAAACCATGTACCAGAGTACAGTCACCATTCCATACCAAACAGGACTCCAAATATATCAAGTATATGGAAGAGAGAAGTATTAGAAGAGCAATACCACCATTCACAGCCCCAACATCTTCAAAACTCAGGTTTTAATCATCTACTCTAACTTCTTGTCTGTAAGCAGAAATACCACCCCCCTTCTCAGTATTGTAAGATTATTGAGTTAAAAGCAAACATGCCGCTTTCTTCCAGTGTTTTGTCTGTTCTTCCTCTAGGAAGGTGGTTACGCTACAAGCCTTATTGGGATGCAAAACTGAAAACTTGTCTTTGCCTGACCTTTGTAATGTCCTGTAAGAGTTTCACCAAAGGAAACCCCAAAAAGCAAGAGGTGTATCTAAGGTAGGAGAGACTTCAGTGGGTTTCTTGCTTCTTGGGATAGGGTTAAACATGTGATAGTAGTAAGACTCTTTATCTCACTCCATGCCAACCCCACTGCCTCTTTGCGTGAGACTGAAGTCTTTCCATTCTGCTTGTAAATGAACAAATAGGCCCAGAACACTCTCAGGAAAAACTAAACAGAAACGCAGCTGTAATCCCATTTGTGTTTGTCTGCAGCAGGCCTCTCCTGGACTACTGGACTGTGCTGTTAGAGTAAATCAGAGCTAGGAGTCAAAACACTTAACGGGTGCAGCAGGACACCATTGCTGCAGAGAGCGATGCCTTTAGGAAAAGGCTGTCGATGCCTCCTGGAATGGTTCTGTACCTACATTACTCGGAAAAAACCCTTTTACGTTTGCTCCACTAAATCTGGCAGCAACAGTGAACTTTTCAGAGTCTGAAGAGAGCAGCAGAGGCACAGCGTGGAGCGTACAAAGAGTGCTTTAATGCGGTGCGGCGCGCCGGCGG
>WEKW01020306.1:11534-24869 GCA_013389905.1 Sula dactylatra | reverse complement strand
ATGGGTCCGCGGTCCTCCAGCTCGCCGGAAGTGCCCGTCAGTCCTCCGGAAGTCGCACTCGATGGGTCCGCGGTCCTCCAGCTCGCCGGAAGTGCCCGTCAGTCCTCCGGAAGTCGCACTCGATGGGTCCGCGGTCCTCCAGCTCGCCGGAAGTGCCCGTCAGTCCTCCGGAAGTCGCACTCGATGGGTCCGCGGTCCTCCAGCTCGCCGGAAGTGCCCGTCAGTCCTCCGGAAGTCGCACTCGATGGGTCCGCGGTCCTCCAGCTCGCCGGAAGTGCTCGTCAGTCCTCCAGATGTCGCACTCTATCGGTTCGAGGTCCTCCAGCTTACCGGAAGTGCCCGTCAGTCCTCCGGAAGTCACACTCTATGGGCCGGCAGTCCTCCAGCTCACCGGAAGTGAGCATCAGTCCTCCGAAAGTCGCACTCTATGGGTCCACGGTCCTCCAGCTCACCAGAAGGGCCCATCAGTCCGCTGGAAGTCACGCCCAATGGCCCTTAAGTCCAGCAGCCCCCTAGCGAGAGGCCCTGCCCCCGATGATGACCCAGGGAGGGTGGTGCCAGGCCCCACTTGCACCACCACCTAGCAACAAGCCCTGACCCCTGGTGACAGCCTCGGAGAGGCGGTGCCGGGTCCCCCTCCCCACCTGGCTTTAGTAACAGGCCCTGATCCCTGGTGACAGGCTAACTTTTCCCCCTCACCCCATTTTCTTTTATGCTGTGAACTTCAGGGAGGTGATAAAACTCTCTGCTGCTCTTCTGGCCATCCTTATACTCTCTGATGGTTCGCCCCACCCCTTTCCCAGGTGATTGTGGGAAGGACAGTGGGCAAGGCCTGGGGTATATGAGCCACAGCCTGGACTTAGTGAGTGCCTTTTGCTCCTGGGCTTCTTTGGTGTTGGTGCTCTCTTGTTCCTTTGGGTGATTGCAGTTTTTGAGCTGTCTTAGCTCTTTTTGGTAGGTGTGTTTTTGTTTGAGGTAAGGATTTCAGAGTTTGGTAATGTTTTGCAGCATCTGTAGTAGAAAGTTCACTTGTGTCCTACTTTTCTTTTTTTTCTTCATATTATGTTTTGGGTGTTTAGGGGTGGTAAGATGGTTTAATAGTGTGGTGCTTTGGTTTTTTTTTTTTTAAATTATATTTTTTTAATTATTTTAAAATTTATTTTAAGTGCATTTTATTTTGCTGGAATTCCTGACTTTACTGAAGATGGAACCTTGGGTTTTTTTATTAGTTTTGCTGTTTTGTGTTTAAGTCGCTGACTTTATTGCTTAATAGGTCTGCTAGTAAGATGCTGTGGTAGGGCTTAGGGTGTGTATGTTGTATGCATCTGTACATGGAGTTTTAGCATTTCTTGAGAAAGTGGGTGGGACATAAGGCATAATGGTATGGAGCAGTTCATTGCTTTTCTTTATCACCCGCAGAGTATGTTGTTGTCCCTAAAACCTTGGCAGTTGTGGCAGGCCCCTTGTATATTATAAGCATTACGACTTCCCTTATTTTGTGGGCCTGTAGCAGAGCCTGGTACCTGAGAGAAGACTGAAGATAGGAGGTGATTGCAGAATGCAAGGCAGACCTTGGAAGAGTAGCAGCAGATGCAGGAGCTTTAGGACTGCAAATACAGGGTAGGAGCTGTCAGGAAGTGGTGGGGTTCCTTCCCTCGCAGTTTGGGAGAAGAAAAGGGGTTTCTAAAGTTTGGGGATCGGAGGATGGTTGGGAAAGGGAGGTGGGTTCATCAGCCTTTCTCAGACAGGTTTCGTTGGTGGATTTGGGTGTCGATGAGGTCTGTTCTGTTTTGGTGTCTCGGCAGGTGATGTGAGATCGTGACAAAGTCATGAAAGATGTGGTGTAAACTGTCTTGGCCTCCACATTGCAACACTCAGGGCTGAATGTCAGATGAGTCTCAGCATGCATGAAGTATGTTAAGGTACATTAAAATATACACTCTGGAACTCGGGTCTCCACTCCTCTGTGCCTTTTGTGTACTTCCTCCCTTGGCTTAATTTTTGCATCAGTCCCTTCGCAGTCCATCTGGATGTCACAGTCATTGTTACTTAGAGGCATTGACTAGTGCCTTGTTTCCAATGCAGGCTTGTGTCGCTGTCGTCCCTGGAACTTATTGGAGAAGAGGATGTGTGTTCTTTGTGCTCATAACAATCTCCAGCTGGGGGTCTGTCTCTTAGGCATGCAAGCTTTTTCTGTGATTCCCTTTTTGCCTTTTTCCTTAAGCGTCCAATGAGGTTTGCTCCACTATCAGTGATGGCAGTTATATTCTCTTGTTCTTGTTTATCTGTTGTGTGTTTAGCACCAGTTTCTGTAGTCACAAGGTGTCTATCTGAGATCTCTGAGTCACCGTGACACACCATCGTGGTTTTTCCATTGGCCGACTGCCGCTTTTTTCCAGATATCGCCACCGGTGTTTTCCCATGACAGGAGGGGCAGAGAGGGGAGTGGAGTGGAGCACCAGGGTATCCAGGGAGGTAGTGTTGGGCTTCCCCCTGTCTTTGTGGGGCTGACCCTGAGGAAGCATGGTACATGGGTCGATAGCGTGAGGATATATTTTGTGGGTGCACTAATCCCTTTCAGAGTGTATTAGAGGGTAAGGATTTTGTTCTGCTTAGTGTAAATGATGGTCTGTTTGGTTTATTTGTCAAAGATGCGAGTTTTGTGTGGGAGGAAGCCAGCTATCTGACTGGTTTGAGGATAAGGTGGGGTATACGTGTTTGTAGGTCATATCTTACTTGCAGGATGTTTTGAACTAGTTGTATCTGGTTTTCCTAGCAACTCACGAAGGCGTTTGGGGCATCCCGATGGCAGGTGCTGTCACCGAAAGACAAAGCAGGGTCATAGCAGAGTTTTCCATTTATGGGGATGTGTTTGGCCATCTCCTGCACAAACCTTTGTTATGTAGCGATCGGGATGGCAGCTTTTTTCCGATTTCTTGAAGGAGAGGATGATGGAGCACGTTATAGGAGCGTAATCATTTTCTCTTCCTTTGGCAGTACAGGAAGCCAAGGGCCAGCCTGCATTCAAGGACTGGCATGAGGATATCTGTGTTGACTGTCAGCAGAGAAAAGAAGCTTCTTTCGGAGGTGAGGAGATGAACTAGAGTCCTTTTTTGTTGTGTTTGATTTTTATTGCAGGGATGGGGAGGGGCTGGGACATACAAAACATGGTCCCAGACTGGGGAGCTGTCTATTACATGGGAGGCTGTGAGAGAGATCACAGACCCCACTGGACAGGCATTAGAACCAGGTGCTCAGGTCAGACTGACCTGGCAGAACTGTCCCATCATCTGAAGGAATGTGTACTTCGTTCTGACACTTTACTTGCTAGGTCTCCTTCACCTTTGGCTTTTCCTCATTGAGCTCATATTTTGGCAGGAAGCGTCTCTTATTAAGTGTTTGGGTCTGAGGGGTGTCCATGAGATTTTGTGACCATCAAGTGATATTCAGCATCTGTCTGCACTCGAATCTCCTGTAACTACTATGTAGTTTTGGCTTGAGACTTGATAGTGCAGTGTTAGCTAATAGTAGGATTTTGTATGCACGCACCTGCTGGCTGTCCAGTCTCCTGTCCTGCATGTGTCCGTGCTTTCATTCAAGCATGCTGTTTACTGAGGAGTTCTGTACGCGGCGGTTCCTGGAGACGTTTAGGAGTTCTTTTCCATGGAGGAAGAGTCTGTCATGGCCCCAGCCACAGTCATTTGTTTCCAATATCTGCCTTGGCATGTCACCTATCAATCTGTGCCTATACTTGAGTCATCTGGCAGTAACTGTATTTTTTTGTCTTGGTGGGTGGTTTGACTTATGCTTGCAGTTTTAGTAATGGGCCTAGGCTAAGCAGGACAGTTGAGCAACGCACAACAGGGAAGGCGAGCAGAGGGTGTCGTGGGCTGTGATGGACGAGTAAGGTTGGTCGTTTGGGTTTAGTGCTTTTGGGATCTCTGTGTTGCTCAGTGAGACAGTCAAAGGGATTTGTCAGTCTGTGGTGGGCTCTCGCTTTTGGAAAGCAGTATACAACATCTATGTGCCTCCTCATGTTTTTTTTGAGGTGGGCCTGGGATCAAAGGTGGCGGTTCCTGAGTCATCAGATAAGGATTTACTATACTGATACTTGACACCAGCTTCAGGAGAACATACTGTCTCCTTTAACTGGAGCAACATAGCTAAGTTTTGAAATACTTTGCTAATAAGATTCTCTGAGAACTTGCTATATGGGATTAGTTAGAAGGGGGTTTGGAGACACTGTATCCTTGAGTAGAGTAAATAAGGGAAATATACCAGAATAAGCTAGTTTATTATCAGTAAAAATTGTGTAACCAAGCCTAAACTGAAATGAACATGCCCAGAGACTGAGTTCAACCAGCGGACACAGTGAGGAAGAGCATAGACGACTACCAGAGGACCCTGGAAGACCACCGATGAGCATGAATGCGCATGTATAAGGACACTTGCATATATTAATAAGTTCCAAGAATGGTATGAATATGGTAATAATTTCTTAGAAATCTAACAAATATGTATGTTTTTTGATTGCATATAACCCCTGTAGTAGAGCACCTTGGCGCACATGCTAGGTGGAGCAATTACTTGCATGCCTGGCGACACAATAAACAATGCCTGCTTTTTAAAACTACAGATTGAGTTTTAGAGGATTCTTACATTTGCCAACTTTCGGTATCAATACGAGCAGAGTGCCTGACGTGGCCATTTATCCTACAGGCAGGGCTCAGGAGGTGAGGGGAGCCATGTGGAAGTGCTGGGGGAAAAGGATGACTCTGGGATATGGCTATTGGGGTAGGTCAAAGAAGAGGGGAGGGTGTATGCTTAGTAAGGGTATTACTGTGTGTCTTTGTTTTGAACTCACTGATGTTGCTGACTCAGTGTCACAGATTGGAGCGCAGAGCATGGATTTCTCACGTTAGTAGAGTGGAGAAGTCAGAATGGGGAAGGTTCGCTGTTAGTGAAGTTGTTTGTCAGCATCCCGTTGACTTGGTTTTCTTTTTGCTACAGATGCACTGTAGGGAGCCAGACACAGAAGGCAGGAGGGGAACAGAGCATAGTGAGAAGGTAGGTTGGCACGTGACTATGGAGGGATTGTGTTGCTGTGAGCACCTATGACTAGTTAATGCTCTGTTTTGAAGGTGTAAAGCAACTCACAAAACTACATGCAAAGCAGGATGGCCACCCCAAGCTTGTTGGGCAAGGTGAGCGATGAACAGCAAACCATAGCAGCAGTTATTTTTGAGGTATGGAATTGTTTGCTTCCAGGCACACAATGGTCACTTTGTATCTCTAGTTTTCTAGGTGCCATAGGTGATTGTGGCCACAACATCCAGCCTTATTAGACTGGGAGCGAGTGGAACATCACGGCATTTCTGAGTATGTTGTCATTGTGGAATAGGTAAGCATTGACTGGTATGATGCTGACTGATGGCACTCCATGTTTGCAGATGATGAAGAGGATCTGGGTGTTTGCAGCACCATCCTATGTAGCCTATGTGGCCTTTCTAAAGGCCGGTTTCTGAGTTCCAGCCCTCTGAAAGGGAAGTTGAGGGGCTGATGCTATCTTTGTGTGGGTGGCCAGTTGGTTGGGGGAAGCGCAGGTGGAGCAGGAAGGGGTTTTAAAATCAGTGTATCAGGCAGACCAGTCAGAGATTGGACACGCTTGGGCAGAGTGAGGGTGTGGTGTCCATTCTGCAAAACATAAATGTCTGCTGGGCAGGGCAGTTGCAGACTGTGTCTGTGTTATTGTGTGGTTTTGTAGTATGTCTTGTGTCCCATACTGCACCTTATTTGGATGTTGATGTCTCTATTGCTTGATGTGCCAGCGGGCACATTGGTAGCAGTATCAACGGTCTTGCTAGCCTTGGCTCATCAGCATAATGCTAACTGAGAGCTTCCTTTCTGGCATTATTTGTCTAACGCACAGATCTGTCTTGCTTGTCTTGCATATCAGAAGATTACAGATGATCATCTTTTTTTGCTGGTGGTTAAGGCAGCCTCAGCTTTGCTGCTCAAGAGCAGTCTGTTTACCCAGAGCCCTTTTCTGGGACTTCTTCCCTGCATCTTAACGTTCTTAGGTCTTTAAGCCTGGCTTGTCAGGCATCCATCTTCCCAGTTTTGGACTTACTGTTTAATCATAGGTGATGGCGTGTGACTTTCCTGTGTGTGCTGTAGATTCTTCCTCATGGCCCCATCGATATTCTTGCCTGATAGCATCTCCAGGTCAGGAGTCAGTCTTCTTGGTAAGTTTTCTTAGATCTCTGGGTCACATGATTTGTAGTGTTGTTTGCAGTGTTGGTCTGCGCGTGTCTGTGTCTGGAGCTGCTCCATCTGGGGCTGTAGCAATGCTAGAGTTAGGGAAAGAATAGCTATAAGAGTGTATGGTTAATGCTAATATGCAAGACTGTTTTGGCAAAGCCTGTACAGACCTTCTCAGAGCGAGTAGCCACTGGCAGCGAGTGAGAACAATGATTTCTGTAGCATTTTGCGGGTGTGAAGGGGATGACCGTGTCACCGAAATTAGGAAGAAACCTCGTAACACCAATGTAGTGTTAAAAGGCAGGCATTCTTTATTCAGCGCGCGGGAACACGGGGGATATCTCCTTCTCAAGCGTGTTCCACCTTACATTAAAATTCACCAGCTTTTATACACTGTTTCTGTCATATGCATATTACCTTTACAGTGATTGGTGTAAAACTTTCTCGCTTTGCTTTTAAAGGTATAGACTAAGAAAAATTCAATGCGCAAACTCAGTGAGGGGTGGTCGCACTTTGGAGGCGGGTAGCTTTGGGGATGGAGGTGTGTTTTGGTATTATAATGAGATTTTAATGAGCAAAAGTTCATTCTCGGGCACAATTTTGCAATTGTGCTGTGCTGGCCAGGGCACGGTTCCATAGCTTTATCTCGTCCTTGGGCCTACAGTGAATTTCAAGGGAGTTATGGAGCCTTCACTCCACTCCGTTATCCAGTTATCTCTTTGCAAGTTTCACAGCCCACAACATTCTATTATTTCAAGGGAGTTATGGAGCCTTCACTCCACTCCCTCATCCATTTATCTCTTTGCACAGCACACAATATTCTATTATCCTGTCTGTCTAATTCTCTACCACTTTGGTTACAACCGTAGCTGTCTGGGAGAGGCAGCTAGAGTGCTGGCTGGGCACATTGCATCTTACAGATGTTCAAGCTTTTATGTGTAGGTTTTTGTTAGATTTTTATATATTTCTTGTAATAGCAGGCTGTATTTGGGCTCTAGATGGTATTCCTACATGGCAACAAGACCTCTGGAATTGTTAAGCTATTGCTCTACACCCAGGTGCCTTGTTCAGTAATATTATTTTTCTAGATGCTGAGGGTTGAGTCATACAGGGCAATGGATGAGAGCCGAGGGAAGCGTTGTTAGAAGGTGAGCTGCTGAGTGGTATACAGAAGCAAGATGTGACTGATGGCTCTATGACTCCATTACGGGTTGTTTTTGTTTGGTTGGGTTTTTTTGTTTGTTTGGTTTTTTTGTTTTGTTTTGTGGTTTGGTTTTTTTCATTTGAGGGTGCTAAGTGATGAGCCAAGTGGGATCTGAGCACTGGAGGTGAGTCAGGCAAGGTGAGCGGTGATTAGTGGGCTGAAGTAGTGGTTCTTTTGGAGGAATTGTGTTGCTGGTGAAGTTATGAGCAACCCATGTTGTCTGGGTGTTACAGGTGGTGGGCAAGCCTCCATATGGCAACCTGAACTGACAGAGGCTTGGCGGGCAAGCTGTCGAGGTAAAGGAGTGCGAGGTGGGGATTGGTGCAGGTAACCTGAGAATTCTGCAGTATCTCAGCATGTGCCTTTTTGCTTGGGTTTTTGCAAGTGCCACACCAGATTTGAAGGGGTAGGGCTGCATGGTAATGAGAGGTCAGAGAAGGTAAGGTGGTTGTGGGCCAGGCTGTTTAATAGCTAGGTGTTATATGGCAACTCAGTTGAATTGTTTGTCTTTAATATTTGCAGGTTTTACACAGGCTGCCTTTGGAATTGGATGGACATTTGAGGTGAGCTGGGTCGCAGAGAGAAGCCTGGAGCTGGTGACTTTTTGCAATGGTCATTCTGTGTCTCTTGGTATCCTACCTAGGCACCCCAAGCAATGACAACAGTGGTGTCCAAGTCTGGAATTGGTGTGGAGTAGGTGAGAGGAATGCTGTGCTGCGTGTGAGGTGGGAAATTTTGCAGGAGGTGTATGTGATGACGTGATGCTGACTGACAGCACTCTTCTGCATTGGTTTTGCTTGTGTTTTTGGGTTTTTTCCATATGACCAAGAAGCACCTAGCAACTGCAGGATTGATCCAGTGGGCTGACTGCTTTTCCTTGTTGAGGATGGATTCAGACTGACCTTCTGAAACCTAAGGTGAAGCAGCAGCACTGGAGAAGGTGTCTGGGGAGGGAGGGGATGAGGTTGGTGGTGGCAGGAAAGGATTTTAAATATAGTGTAGGGGACAGGGCTCTCCAGGAACCAGTCCCCTTTGGGCAGGTAAAGGGAGCGGATTCCTCTTCAGCGTGAGGCTAGTGTGTGCCAGGCAGGGCGGTTCCAGGCTGTGCGTGGCATTGTGCAGTTTGTGCGGTCTGTGTTCTGTGTCTCAGACCTTCCTCGGGTCTCGATGTCATTTTTGCTCTCAAGGAGCATGGCATGTGCCTCTGGCACAACCTCTAGGCTTGGAATGGCCCTGATCATGGGCACAGTGCCAATTGGGAGCTTCTTTTCTTGTGTTACAAGTGTGGATTGTTCTGGTATCTCAGAAGTTTCCAGATGGTCATCTTCTGTGGTGGTGTTCCTGGCTGCGTGAGCAGCTCTGCTCTCTAGTCGTCCGTTTTCAGGGAGTGGCATTTCTTCCCTGCATCCTTACATTCTTAGCTTCATCTTTTTCTGGTGTTGCCCTAGGGCCTCCTCATGTCTCTGTCGGGGTCCTGTAGGTGCTCTTGCTGGACAGGCTTTTCCATCTGGGTGTTATCGTTCTTGCTGAGAGTTTTCTCTCATCTTTGAGGTGCATTGTTTGCAGTAGTTTGTAGTGTTGATCTGTGCCTGTGTGTGTATGGCTTGGAGCTGCCCTGCCTGGGAGTGTAGAGTCAGGGGTAAGTGGCCTAGTGATGAGAGTCTATGGTTTATTTATTGATCTGCCTAGGTTCTTGAGGCAAAGGGTGTACAGTCATTCCGGATCGAGTAGGTGTCCGCAGCGGGTGAGGACAGTGATTTCTGTAGCATTTTGTGAGTCTGAGGGGATGACCAGAGCAGTCTGGGAGAGGCAGCTAGAGTGCTAGCTGAGCAGAGTGCATCTCACAGGTGTTCAGGCTCGTAAGTGTAGGGCTTAATGTTTGATTGAATGTATTTCTTTTAATGGCAGGCTGTAGTTGGGCTCTAGATAGTATTTCTACATGGGTACTAGTCCTCTGGAATTTGTTAAGCTATTGGTCTATGTGTAGATGATTTGTTTGATCGTACTCTTTTTGCAGATGCTGCAGGATGAGCTGTGCAGGGTGTCAGAGCAGAGCCAAGTACAGTGCTGTAAAAAGGTGGGTTGGTGTGTGGTATGTAGAGGGAAGATGTGACTGGTGACTATATGACTCCATTAAGGTATTTTTATTTGCGGGTGCCGTGTGATGAGTCAAGTGAGTCAGGCAAGTTGAGTGGTGATTGGTGGGCTGAAGTAGAGGTTCCTTCTGAGGTGCTGTGCTGCTGGTGATGTTATGAGCCACCATGTTGTTTGCATGTTACAGATGGTGGGCAAGCCTCAACATGTCAACCAGAGCTGACAGAGGCCAGGTAGGCGAGATGTTGAGGCAAAGGAGTGTGAGATGGGGATTGGTGCAGGCAAGCTGTGGTTTCAGGCAATAGCTCAGCAATGTGCTTTTTTGCTTGGGTTTTTGCACATGCCGCATGCAGGCTCGGAGTGGCGCCGCTGCATGCCGATGAGAGGTCTGAGAAGGTGAGACGGTTGTGGGCCAGGCTGTTGTTGAATAGCAAGGCGTTATGTGACAACTTACTTGAAGCATTTCTCTTTGGTTTTGCAGGTTCTGTGCTGGCTGCCTTTGGAATTGGATGAGCATTTGAAGTGAGCTGGGTCACAGAGAGGAGGAGCGTGGAGCTGATGATTTCTCACAAGTGAAATGGTAGTTTTCTGTTTTTTGGAATCTCTGTGCCACAAGTGATGACAGCTGCAGCATGTGATGGTGGAATCTGTGAGGAGCTTGCGAGCAGAAAGCCACGTTCCTTTGGAGGAGGGGGGTGTTGTGGAAGAGGTCTGTGTCGACCCATGTGATATTATTGCTGGCACTGTGGTTTTTTGTAGATGATGAAGAGGAACCTGGCAACTGCTGGAATACCCTGGTTAGCCAATGTGGGTTTTTTTGTTGAGAAAGGATTTAGAACCTGAGCCCTCTGACAGCCCCTCAGTGTGTAACTTTTTGACTTGGGTTAGAAAGAGATTTTGAAAAGTGGAAATATGGCTCATTCAAAGAAGGTGCATTCTATGAACTTCCCATCAGAGTGGATCTTTGGAGATGATGTATTTGGCAGTAGAAGTCATCAGCACAAGACTTTTCACTCTGGTGGGTTTTTTAAGAAAAAAATCAACTTCCTTTCAGAAATCCAAGCACAGCACATACTCCAAATGTTGATGACATCGGTAGTGTTTGGGCTCTCAGTTGTAACAGTCGAGATGTTGTAAAATGGTGTTCTCTGCACGCTTCAGTAGAGCCAAATGCATTAGTGAATCTGCCGGTCCTTTTTGGTAGCCTTATGTATTGCAGCGCTGGGGATTTGATTCTTTTTTTTCCTAAAAGTAAAACCAAAATGGGTATGTGTTAGAAAACAAATCAGTGAGCTATCATAAATGAAACTTCAAAAAAAAAAGCTAACATTGTATGATTTACAAACTGACTTGCATTGTTTAAGCTGTAACTGCCACACAGGTGTAGTGTATGATTTATTAGGTGTATTTAAGCAGTTAGGTATTTGTGTGAAACATTTAACAAGAGAGGCAACTGAATGTTTTGGGGATTGTTTTTCCTCCAATATTTTGAGGGAGTGCTCTGAAGTGCTTGATTTCCGTCTCGCTTTCAATGGTGTGTTTCCCTGGCAGTTCAGCAGCATCTGTCTTGGGCAGGGCAGCTGGCCAGATGTCCCTCCTAACTACGTAACGGGCAAAAACCTCCTAGTCATGATATTACCGTGTTTTTTGGAGATGGATAATCTAATGGTGTCAGTTAACAGCTGTGCAAGGTAAACTATTGCAGAAGGAAAATGGAAAGCTTTTATAGCTTGGGTATTTTTAATGGATGTGTATAAACACACGCACACCTTTTTTGGCATAAAGTGAATTACTGCGATTTGTTCTTTATTTTTATTTTACTCTTTCAGGTTTGACACTTCGCTTTCGGCTTCATTGAGCAAGCAAGACGTGCGGCAGCAGCAGCAGGGAAAGGGCTGTAGCTGTTGAGGTGGATCTGTAAGCGTAGATGCTGATTATGGTACAACCTTGTCCTGCAGCCTTGCAGGGTTATCACCCTGCAGCAGTGTCCTAAGGCAGGGATGAGACCTTCTTTGACACCAGCAACAGTGTTTAGTGTCATGCAAAGAATACATTCAAAATGGTATCAATTAGTCTGCTGTTTTCAAGTGTGCAAATCGCTCTATGTTTTAAAGCATGTGTTGCGTTTTGAGCTGACCCCTTTACCTAGAATCCTCCTTTGGCTCAATTTGCTTCCTGTCTCTTATTCTGAGTGAATTCCTCCATTTTCTTCTGTGCTATTTTTTTAATATGGTGAAATATAGTTTGGGATTTCTGTTTTTCAGATGTCGTCTAAGTGTCTCGTGGTGCTCAGCTGCCAGGTTTGCTTGCTGGTCGTTAAGCGTAGTGAAGGTTAGGGGCCATCCCTGTGCCTGGAGGCTCCTGGCTCTGTCTCCAGCAGGTGCCCTGCAGGTGCAGGCGGTGAGGGCTGTCTGGTGGGGAGAGTCCGGGGCCCACAGGGACCGTGGTGGGGGGGGTTGTTTGTCAGCCCGGGGAGCCCCTCTCGGTGTGGGAACAGAGGGGGAACATGGCCGAGCAGAGCCTGAGCAAGAGATGTGGCACCATCCTCTGGCACGCTTCTGCTATACCATGGGGTAGCCACCAGCCTGTGGGACAGGGGCTGGGGGGGCTGCCCCACCTATTATTTTTTAGCAAAGGTCCCTTTTTGGGTGTGTCTGGGAGCATGTACGTATGTAAATGGCATTATTAAAGTAATGAGCTGTGGGTTGAAGCAGATTGCTTTGTTTGTGCCTTTTTTGTGGGTGAATAAAAAGGGGGGGGAGTCCTGGGGGTGTCATGTCATTTGGGGTACTCCATTGTTGCTGGAGGGGTGTGTGTGATTATGCAACAGACACTTGTCTGTTGGGGAGTGAGTGGGGGATGGGCGGAGTCATGGAAGGATTCCCACCACAAAAGGGTGGTTGCAGCCCAAAAATGTCTAAAAATTTGGGGTGGTGGTATTAAAAAAAAGAAAAAAAAAAAGAAAACAAACAAAGAAACAAAAAACCCTGTTTAATATGGGTGTGAGGCACCGAACTAGAGAGAAATCTCTGATTTTTATACATCTTGACAAATAGTATTCATTTATACATTGTATAAAGGGAATTTAAAAGAAAAGCCTGTATCTGCTATATTATATAAAGGATTTTAGAATACAAAAAATTCTAAGCAGAGATGTATAGGGTTTTAAAATATAAAAATAACTCATGTCTATGTATATAAATTAAATAAAGGAGTTTAAAAATGAAGAAAAAGGATATCTGTAGGAATTTATAATAGAAAGAGACTGAAAAGTCTGACTAGAGTGAGCATCTATGCTTAGGGTGTGTTACATGGCAAGTGTAAGTAGATATTATATTTATTTAGAGATTATATATAAGTATAAAGAGATAACTAAGTCTAAATGGATATAATTGTAAGTAGATGTCTAAATAGAGAAGTCTAAAAAGTGCTAAAACCGAGGTCAACAGATAGCTAGTCTAAATAGATGTTCTATATAATAAGTGTTAATATGTAAGTCTAAGGAGATAGGTGTAAATAGATATTCTCTATATGTGTAAATGGACAGTCTAAATATATATAAAATGTGAATAGATGGAAGTGTAAATATAAGAGTTAACTCTAAAGAGATATATAAATAGGTAATACATATATTATATATGTATTCCCTAAACACACATACGTGTAAGTAGATATATGTCTGTCCTACACTCTATAAGGCTTTTAAAATGCAAAGAAACCTCACTTACAGAAAGATTTTAAAAGATCAACCCCTCCCTTTCATCTCTATTGAAGAT
>WEKW01020305.1:30324-49061 GCA_013389905.1 Sula dactylatra | reverse complement strand
GGTTTTATTCTACCTTAAAAGTTGGGAAAGAAAAGAAATAGTTTTGATTAAACATTTTAATCCTGCAGATACAAGGCTGAGAACAAGAACATGCAGTTTTGGGTTTTTTCTTGTAGATGGCTTTGTTCTCTGCATTGACTTTGAAGGGTCCATGAGTGATCCAGTGTTAAACAGACAGAAAATAAGAGAATATAGTCTCAGGAGAAACATATATTCTCACCTTTTCCTTAAAATATATTGTCTGATCAAAACATATAAATATTCAAAATAAAGAGCCTAATTCTCTACTGGAGAAAGACCATATTGCTTCATGGATGTAGGCAGAAGATCTGGTAGCCAGAGAAATCCCCCTAACCATTTTGTTATTCTAAGTTTCATGTGCTGTTGTTCTAATAACTGGCCAAATTCTTGACTCAATAGTTATTATCATGATTCTTCATTTGCATGACAGTAGGGTCCAGGAGCCTCAAATTAAATATAAGATCAGTTGTGAAGGGAAGTACATAAGATACTGAAAAACAGTCCTCAGCATTTGAATTAGTCCAAGAGGACTAATGAGACCAGGAGACAACAGGAAAAAAATAAAGAACAGTTTTAGTCCAAAATTACTCCCATCTCACTTCAAGTGCGTTAATAGGATAGCATCTTTTTTACCTTTATTTACCTAGAGTTACCTTTATACCCGATAGAGAGAGAGGAGCTCCTCTAGAGTGATTGATCCCATTCCAGAATGAGGGAACAGTTCCTTCCTTAGGATGCACCTACCCACTTTTTAACATGATCTCAGGTCTCAGTTACTTGATCTTTTGGACCAGAACCTATTCATATTATGTGGTAATTCCTGCCCATCCATGCACCTGAATTTCTTTTACATGAAAGAACCAGGGCATCTGGTAGTGAATTTTGTGTTCTCATTTATTCTGGTCCATGGATCTCTAACCAGGCAGAGAGCACACCCAGAGTTGGTGGGTAATAGAGCAAGGTGGAGTAGAAGCAGTGTGAAATAAATTAGGGCTTAGGTCCTATGTGAATAAAAATAGATTTTGAGTTACGTTTCCCTATAATTTTTAATAAAGCACTTCATGAGTTATCTGCATCATAACTAATTCTGGCTCAGTGAATCTGAAGTTGAAGCTGCATTTACTTTCCCCATGGTTGTGTTGTCACCCCAATGTTTCTCCATTTAAGAGAGAAACCTATAGAAATTTAAGGAAGGAGAAAGCACGTGTAAAGTATGAGTGAATTCTGTATAACTTACGTAAGTGAAGATGTAAAAATATATTACTGGTGGTAACCCAAAAAATAAAAAGCACCTCCTCATCAAGAAATTAATGTCATCAAGAAATAAATGTCTGATTAATTCTTGGTAAAGCTGTAAAAGATGTAATCTAGATCACAAAATTGGCAGTTAATTGTACAATACAAAGAGAGCTTTTATAATTTAATAATTTGAAAAATAACATGGAGATTGAATTTCCTATGTAAATTATTCTTTTTATTTGAATATTATGGAACTCTGTATTTACTCTGTAAGACAGTAAAGTTGTACCTAGTCATTTCATTTTAGCTGAGATTTAATGACCTAAAACAAAGAAATGGAAAGGAAGGAAATTAAAGGTAAAGGAAAGTCCACTTGTCTGTAAATTATTACATAGAGATGGGAAGCTCCTACACCACAACAGATGGCCTGCAACTACAAACAAATTAACGTATAGACAGACATAACTGAATTCAATTAAAATTGAATCTAAATATTAATTAGGATTTAAAGGTGATAGTAGAAGCAGAATAAATTGCAGGTTTCTGTGGCATAGGGAAATGTGATTACAGAGGAGGGGTCTATTGACAGTTACATTGGAATCTGACACACTAATTATTATATGAATCACATGCAGCTCCAGAGTGGAGAATGTCGTATTTTGTGTGTGCTTTCCACAAAGGTCAGTTCTAATCTACTACCCCACAGTGGGAATTGGCCAAAGATACGAAATAACAGATTTTTCTTTTCCCCTAGATACTGTCTAGTGTTTCAAATGTATTTCTAAGATTAGTTCCAGTCCATTGGTAAATGTTTTAAAACATGGATTTCCAAAATCTTTTTTGTCCAAAAAAGAGATGCTTTTTTGAACAGTGTGCTATTGCTTTACCATACCATTACATTATAAAAGTACATTCTTTCTGCATAGTTTGTGACAGTCTGATTGAAGAAACATCTATGAACACTGTAGAGACATAGGCTATGGTCAAGCACAAGCAGTTGTGCTTCTGTAGATTAATTTGGAGAACAGTGAGTATTTTTTTACAAAAGCAGGAATATAAGACCAAATTCCAAAGCAGTAGTTGTATTTTGCCTTTATAAATTTCCTGTAGTTATTTAAATTGAATTAACTCTTCTTTACTTCACTTTTCAATATCATTTTGTTCTAGAAATTGTAACCCCAGGGCTCTGTAATATATTATCATTGCTCATAACAGGCCATAAGCTTTGTACTGAGTTTGTAAGGCTTCAGGGTTGAGGCTTGTCAGGTCTGCTGTGTCTGAGCTTTTCTTTTCCTGCCTGTAGCTTTGTTTTACTTGACTTAACGGTGAGAACAGTCTAATTGACCAGGTGTCTATATTAACCTGTTTGGTTTTTTTTTTTTTAATCTTTGTGTGCTAACAACTATAGTTTCATGTATTAGACATTTTACACATTTTTAGCAAGCCGAGTGAAAATTTTTACTCTCTTATTGTGTAAACAGACTTGAGCAAAAGAACAATGCTGGAGCTGAATATGTTTCAATTTCTTAAGCCATTCATGCTCCCACTCTTGGTCCTTAGTGCAGAGAGAATACAGAAGTCTTTCCCACAGTGACTGCTTTCTCTCTCCATTTCTTCTGACCTAAACCAAATGTATTTGATTCCTTAGTGAAATATATCACTAATCAAACCATGATTTGTGATAATCAAACAGAAAATTTGTGATTTTACTTGGTTTACAGACCCCAAATAGACCCACTCTCTCCATAGTCTATATTTATCTCTTTTTGCAAGTTTTTGCATTTAGTTACAAAGGTTGTTTATCTTAAGTGGAAAATCAATAGGAAAACAGAGAAAGAAACATCAGCAGCTGGGAGATGGACAGAGCTTTGGAATCAATCTATACAGCAATTATTTCACCTGTAAAGATCTGAGGTTATGCTATTACCCTGGTGTTAGAACAATTTGGAAGAAGCTTAAAATACTCTTGTTATCTTTTGTTCAAATGAATGAGTTCACCACAACTATTTATTTCCTTTTAGACAGCAAAATCTCTGAAAACAAATGCACAAAATGTGGTTCTTGGTTATGAGAATAACCAACATCAGTGACACACAATATTTAACTATGAAATAAAAAAGATATGTGAGCATGTTATTAGGGGAAGCTGGATCCAGTTCACTCCAGGACCCAGAGAATTTCTCTCTCCCAGTCCAAAGGAGCCAAATTTGGCAACCTCCAATACCCAAGGGATTTCTTCTTCCCCAGCCTACCAGATATGAGGCCACTGTAGTTTTCTGTTCCCCAGTCCAGCCAGTAGTGAAGCTAAGAATGTCATCCCGCATGCATGCACACACGTGCACACATGCATACCTACAATATGCAGACACTCTTGATCAACAGACCAACATGGGCACCAGAACCATGCACAGGACTCATAAACATGAACAGTGCAAACAGGCTCATCCTGCTAATGAGGCTGCCAGCTAATGAGTCTCAAAGCTTGCTAGCAGATCTCTCACACAAACACACACCTGCAGATCTTTCTAGTAGCTGGCTGAGACCTACGGTCCCTCCTGTAGGTGGCTGTCAGACTTCTGGTACTAATTGCTGGTTAATCTGACTGCTGTGGTTTAACCCCAGCCAGCAACTAAGCCCCACCAGCCACTCGCCCACTCCTCCAACGGTGGGATAGGGGAACGAATCAGAAGGGTAAAAGTGAGAAAACTAGTGGGTTGAGATAAGAACAGTTTAGTAATTAAAATAAAACAACAACAGTAATAAAAACAACAATAAAAATAATATAATGAAAAGGAAAATAACAAGAGAGAGAGAGAGGCAAAACCCAGGGGGCAGGGGAGGGGGAATAAACAACCAAAACAAACAACAAGTGCTGCAACCGCTCACCACCTGCCGACCCGCCGACCGATGCCACCAGTCCCTGAGCCATGACTGCTCCCCTCCGCCCCGACCTGCTCCCCCACTTAATATACTGGTCATGACATCATATGATATGGAATATCCCATTGGCCAGTTTGGGTCAGCTGACTTGGCTGTGGCCCTCCCCTCCTGGCTTCTTGTGCAGGTGGCAGAGCATGGGAAGCTGGAGAAGTCCCTAACTAGTGTAGGCACTACTTAGTGACTCTTAGCCGCTACTTAAGAACAACTAAAACGTCAATGTGTCATCAGCACTATACCAGCTACAGTGAAGATAACTAACTCTATCCCAGCCAAAATCAGCACACTGACTTGATAATTTTCAGAACAAAGAAATACTAAGATGGGATTTTTCAAGGAATCACTGTGAAACCAAACCCTAGTGAATAATATTCACATGGAACTCATGATAAAAGCTGGACTCAGGAATTTTTCAGCAGAACCTGATGTGCACGTCTCCATTCTAGCATGGAGTTTTCAGCCCCAAGCTCTATTTGAAAGCCACATTAACTTGAAGGAAATTAGCACAGGACAACAACTGAGCCAACATCTTCAGCATGCCCTAAACGATTCTAAAGTGACAGCAAATTTTAGAAACATGTCCTTAGGTGCCTATGGATGGCAACTTTTTGTAATCCAAAAATATTAAATTCATTCAAACAAACAGGTTTAAATAGGGTGTTGCTCCCTGTTGCACTGCCTAAAAGTCAGTAAGACATAATGGAAACTTGGTACCCAGGTTTCCAAGCATTTTGTTGAAACATTAGGTTACTAGAGAATTTGTTAGAATTTGAACTGTTCAAAAAACAGACAATAAGATGATCACAGGTTTAGAAAGGCTTCTGAATGACTGAATAGGATAAAACTCATCAGCCTGGAACAGAAAGGACTGTGGGGAAGAAAAAGCCATAGTAGAGATCTACAGAATGATAAGTGACATAGTGAAGATGGATAAGGACTGACAGTTCACCAATTTTTCCAGCGTAAGAATGTAGTACATAAAATGAAGCTAATAAATGACAAGTTAAAAAAAAAAAAGACAGATAGAAAAAATATCTTCTCTTTTGTGCACCTAATGGAAATCCATTGATGGTAGCAGTTAAAAAAATTGTGGGTGAATATTAGATTATATTTAGAGTTGAATTGCACAAGTACTTGGGTGAGAGATCCGCTGAGTTTTGTGGGACACATCACATGAAAGTCCAGAAATTACCTGGGCTGGACGTAATCAGTAACTGGGAGATTGCTGTCAGGAGAAGTCCTATATCCTCTCCCTGTTTTCACCTAAGAATCCATTTAAGGCTGTCTTTGGAACCAGGAAACTTGGTGGACAAAACCCTATTCTAAACTATTGCAGCTGTTCTGATGTTTGTTTGTATGGTGTTTTTCAGAGCATCTAGCATGCTCAGTGTGGCAATGCCTAGACCAGACAACAGATCTAGAGAGAAGAGTCTCTCTCACTTGCCTGAGCTCAGATTTCTACTAGGATACATACAGTTATGCACCTCAGTGAAATGGTATTCAGTACTTGAAACTACACCCTGTAGTATCTTAGTCCTTCTAGGTGATTACTAATTAAATTTTTGCCCTGTTGGACTGTTATATAGTTGATGTTGGGTAGGTGATGGAACCAAAAATATATATTACTAAGAAGCAGAAGCAAGACATGGTGGAGTTTGCAGTAGGCAGAATATGGTAGATGCTTTGCCCTGGATTTGTATAAAAGCTAAGCCAGGAAAAAATCTTGTCTTTGCTGAATTTGAGTGTCATATAAAATGCACTAGTGAAAAAATGGAGAATCCTTGCCTATATCCCCAGTCTTCATACATATATTGTTGTGGTTTAACCCCAGTCAGCAACCAAGCACCACACAGCTCCTCGCTCACTCCCCCTGGATGGGATGGGGGAGAGAATCAGAAGAGTAAAAGTGAGGAAACTCATGGGTTGAGATAAAGACAGTTTAATAGCTAAAGCAAAAGCCGTGCACACGTGAAAAGCAAAAGAAGGAATTAATTCACTCCTTCCTATGGGCAGGCAGGTGTTCAGCCATCTCCAGGAGAGCAGGGCTCCATCACGCATAACAGTTACTTGGGAAGACAAATGCCATAACTCTGAATGTCCCACTCTTCCTTTTTCTTCCCCCAGCTTTATATACTGAGCATGATGCCATTTGGTATGGAGTATCCCTTTGGTCAGTTGGGATCAGCTGTGCCGGCTGTGTCCCCTCCCAGCTTCTTGTGCTCATGGCAGAGCATGGGAAGCTGAAAAGTCCTTGACTAGTGTAAGCACTGCTTAGCAACAACTAAAAGATTTCCGCATTATCAACGCTGTTTTGATCACAAATCCAAAACATAGCCCCATAGTAGTTACTATGAAGAAAACTAACTGTGTCCCAGCTGAAACCTGGAGAGTATCCACCCCTTATTTCATACCATTTACATCATGCTCAGGTCACACACTATCCAATACAACCTCATTAACCACCACCCCTCTTCCTAGCCTTTGATAAAATACACAGATATCATTTATCATTCCCTTAGTCTATGGACTACCCTACCCCTGTAAAATGTCTTCAAAATGTCTACAAATGTCCACTGAGTTAATTTAGTTCATGTCTTTGAGCTCCATCTGTTATGGTGGTCACTCAGGACAGGAGAAGTGGTGTGTTGTGTGGAGTTACTGGGCACCAAAGCCGGCTCAGGTCGGTCCCTGCTGTACTTGCTCTGCTTCTTGTAGGAAACATTTGAAAATGGAATATAAAATGGATCTGGGAACATGACTTTGACAATATTTTTACCAATATAGAACAAAAAAAAGACATATTTTTACATTTCACATAAGCCTTTCCTCAAATTACATTGCTTACTAAGATATGTTACTCCTTAGCAATCCTAGTGCAGTTATGAGAAACTGCTGTCCACATTTATTTGTTTGAGCTAATGTTATTCCTCTGTACACTAACCATAAAGTGGATATATTTGTATATATTTCTCCATCAGCAAGTATGGCAGTCAACAGAATATCAATATATAATTTCTTTAAATATATTTTTATTTCTGATTTCAAGATAATAAAAGCCTGTGTTGAAATATATAGTTCATACCTTCCATATAAATTCACATGGGTAGGAAATGAGAAAAAAATGCATCTATAGAAAACAGGGGTGCCTTTTAAAATCACCTTCAATGTGACATTTTGTGAATACACCGGGCCCTATTCTTAATACCTCCTAAATCCCAATCAAGAAGACTACCAGGTTTTTTTTTATATTTTTTAAATTTACTACTTGTCTGTAGGACATCTGTAATAGAATTCTTAGCAATGATCTTTCTTGAACACTAATTCTGTGATAATTGCTTTTTTAGATGCTTTAAAATTATTATCACCTTGGAATGATGATTTAGAAATGTTTATATGTATTTTAAAAAATCGCATATTTCTATGCTATCATTTTTACTGTAGTTTATTTTGGCCAGCAAACTGTGTTTAAAATTACATTTAATTTGCTGTAAATTGCATCCTAATCTGAATTGCCTATGCCCATTTAAATTCATTTCTATATCAATTTGAAATGGGACTGTTATCCTCTCAGAAAATCTCTTAATACATTTAAAGACCATGTTGGCATACAGTAATTCTGATAGTAGAAAGGTGTGATAAGAAACTGAAAAGAAATGGACCATGAAATTCTAGGGGAAAAAAATTTACATTAGGATTTTTCTTTAAAAATAAGAAAAAGGACTGGGGTATCAGTTGTCACTACTTTTTGCCACCTCAGGAAATTTACACTATTATTATATACAAGGGCCAACATTTACTTTTTAGTAAGTACCAGGGCAGTTTTCTGGCCTAGGCTGAAATGTTAATGCTTCCACATTTATTGCAGCTCTAGAACAGATAGATGGCATTTTCTTAAACCTAAACTCTGCCTATTATAAGTGGCTGATTTAGGATAAGGGAATTACAAGGCTGAGAAACTTGCAGGAAAACGTTCCCTGGAAGATTGGGAAGTGGTATGGGTGCTGTTTTGCCCGATACATGAATATTGGTCTTTCTTCTTTCCTATTTTTCTTGTTTGCTTGTATTCTCTGATTTTATTTTTATGCTCATATATTTAGAAAATTCAATAAATATCATTGATAGGTCATGAAGTAAATAGTTGAAATATCTAAATAACAGTCAGAGTGTCCTCCCACCTGAGGTAAAGAGGTCATAAATATAGAAAGGTAAACTGGGAGCTGTAGATTACCCTGAACAATTGCAAGAAAGGAACCAGGATCACCAAAGCACAATTAAATCTAACAAAAGACCCCAGGAAAGTTGGTCGACCATTTGTGATCTTAGGTGCTTAGATTCAGTGCTTGTTATGTTAAATTAATTACTTCCTTTGAGAGCCTGGTGTTGTTTAGTGTTCTTTGAAGTTGAAAGGCATGGGCAGGGTAACACTAGCAGTTATATCTTAATGCTACTTATCTACACAGGCAGGAGTTATACTTCCTTACACAACCTCCATCTAATAATGTCAAGAACACAAAGCAGCTGTTGCTTTTATTCTTAAGTTAAGCATCTACCAACACAAAGGACCATACCCCAATAAACTCTGATAAAAATGTTTTCAAATAATGCTCTTCTAAGTAAGGCCTGAAGAGCAAAATACTGTATAGACAGTAAGAGGAGTCCCATAGGGGGCTGTCATGAGATGGAAGCTGCAGAAGAATGCAATAAAAGTCTCCACTTGAGTTTTCTTATCCATAGCTGGAGGAAGCACCGTCCTCACAGACACCACTGCATGATTCACCAGGCTCAGAGAAACCCTCCCTGGTTTAAAGGATTGCTTCCATTCTGCTCCTATTTCCCCCAAGCAGATGTCTCCTTTATACTTTATCCCCTTCTTTTTGTCAATCATCTCCTTTCTTTATGCTCCTCCAATGCTTTGGGAGAAGAGTGACAAGGCACAAGAGATTTAGCCCTGCAGATGCTGTATATTTTTCTCTTTCTGCTCGAAGGAAATTTCACCTAAGAACTGTGTGGCTTGAATACAAGGGTATAGTACAAAGTCAAATGAGAAACAGGGTGAAAATAAATGAAAGGTGTCATGTGGTTGGGAGGACATGTGGGAGCTGGGAGGGTTTGCAGAATGCTGGTAGAAATTTAGGAGGCCTCAGGATGAAGATGAAAATTCAGGAGGTTGTTTCTTGATCCCCAGTCTGAAACTGAGTTTCTCCCCTCCTTCACGTTTGGGAAATGATTATGTGTTGGATGATTTCAAGAATACAGAAATTTAATTGAATGGCCTGGAGGTGGATAAGCATAAGTTCTTTTTTCTTGCAGAAAGTTCTTTTGCCTCTTTCATGGAAACAAGATCAGGTTTAGGTCAAACAAGATTCTGACACAACAGGTTGAAATCAGAGAAGTAAGATTAAGCAACACAGTGGAGCTCAGTTCTCATGGCTATGGGGGTATTAACTGATATTGCCATGTGGAAATGGAGCAGAAATACAGAGAGCTTTTATTGGTGCAGTTTGATGCCTGAATATAAGCCTTAGCAGTGTTTGTGCTCTGAGGCTAACCTCCTAAATTTCCAAGTGCTGGCCATTGACACTTTGTGGTGGATTGGGATCCTCAATCTGGGTTTTGTAGTTGTGAGTAAATTACCTCGTCTTCATCCAAAAAGTATCGGCTCCAAGCAGGGAAATTATTAAATAGGATTTTATTTGTATTATATGTTGGGGTTTTTTGCCAGATGGTTCAACCACAGTTCATTTCCCTAACCAAGTCAGAATGGATTCAATTAAAATCCAAAATTCATTTCAAGAGGAAGTTTAAGACCTTTGTGCTCTGTAGTTTTACCACTGAATCATAAGCACAATGAAGACAAATTTTTTTGTTAAGTTGCCATAGGTTTTTCAGTGAGGTTTGGTAGAAATTTGAAGCTTAAAGGTTCTGGAAGGACCAGAAAGAAGAAAAATTTGAGTTTTCCCTGCATTTTTAGGAAGATCATTCTTAAATATCTTTTTTGATATTTCTTTCCCTTCTTATTTGCCTGTCTAGCTGACATTATCAATAAGATATCATACAACCGTAAAGTATATCTACCATTTAAAAAAATGTTTCTACCAACTTCATTGTAGTGAAGTTCAAAAAGATTTATGCTTCGTTTTTTTAATGAACTCTTGTAAAGGCAAGTTAAAAAAATAAATATGATTCCTGCCTAAAAAAAAATCTGTAAAATTAAGTAGTAGAAGAATAAAAAATGGTGAAGTTTTTAAAATTCTTCTTAAAATTTAAAGTGTGGCTGCAATATTTTCTGTATTTCAGAATGCTTTTGTATTGATGGTCTAGCTTAAACTGAGTAGTTCAGGAAAAATCCACCCAAAAGGAAAACAATCATGATAGTTTTGGAAAAAATACCTGATAAATTCTTAATATTTTTAGTAAAATTTACTTTTTCTGCTTCCCAAGAAGTGTATTACTGTTGAAAAAATTGCAGTATTCTAGTATTAAAAGATTTACATTTTGTTAAAATATACCTACAGTACATTATTTGGTCAAATGGAGAAAAATAGGTGGTGTGGGGTTTCTTTTTAAAAGTTGTGTTTCCTACTCCTATTACTGTTAATATCGTTCTGCTTAGATCTACATGAAGATGAATTTCACATAAACACTTAAAAAGGTATACTGCTGATAGAAGTGTTATTTAAGGGTGTGTTGACAGTATCTTGTAAAGTGTTGTCAGTTTTCAATGACTACCAGAATAAGGCAAATCTTGTGGTTCTGCGACAGACCATATTTCAGAGACAGAAAACAACATCTCAGGCTGTCCTGAAGCAGAAAGCATTATCAGCTACTTCTCCCATTGCCCACATCTGCACTAGGGGACACATACTCAATGTAAAAATAGGAAGTACTGGAGTACAGTTGAGATACATTATTTTTATCCCATCATCATATGAAAAGATTTGCCTTCCAAGCTGAAACTGCATTATTTTGGTGCAAAATGTTTCTGCTCTACAGAACCTCCCTTTTAGGCAGTTGTTGCAGGTATACTGCTTTTGGCTGGGGTAGAATTAATTTTCTTCATAGTAGCTATATGGGGCTATGTTTTGGATTTGTGCTGAAAACAGTGTTGATAACAGAGGGATGTTTTAGTTACTGCTGAGCAGGTCTTGCACAGAGCCAAGGCCTTTTCTGCTTCTCACCCCACCCCACCAGTGAGGAGGCTGGGGGTGCACAAGAAGCTGGGAGGGTACACAGCTGGGACAGCTGACCCCAACTGACCAAAGGGATACTCCATACCATATGGCATCATGCTCAGTATATAAAGCTGGGGGAAGAAGGAGGAAGGGGGGGACGTTTGGAGTGATGGCATTTGTCTTCCCAAGTAACCGTTACATGTGATGGAGCCCTGCTCTCCTGGAGATGGCTGAACACCTGCCTGCCCATGGGAAGGAGTGAGTGAATTCTTTGTTTTGCTTTGCTTGTTTGCACGGCTTTCACTTTCCCTATTAAACTGTCTTTATCTCAACCCATGATTTTTCTCACTTTTACTCTTCTGATTCTCTCCCCTATCCCACCCAGGGGGAGTTAGCAAGTGGCTATGTGGGGTTTGGTTGCTGACTGGGGTTAAACCACAACAGACACCAAAAGAGCAGAGCTTTGATTGCTTTGCACTGTCATGAACAAGTTTATAAGAAAGCTACTGGAATTTGGTATGAGCTTATGATGGTTCAAAGGTAAATGGTCTTGCCTTACGAGTGGGTACCACATGTTTTATTTTGTGCATGCATAGTGCTTCACAATGATGGGTGGCAGCAAGGGCAATGCTCTGTGCAAGCCCTTAGGAGGTGGTCCATGAGGAAGATTTCCACAGAGGTTTCAGTACAATTCTTTTTCACAAGTTAGAACATAGATTTGACAGAATTTTCTCTCTTCAACTTTTCAGCTGAAGTACAAATAAGTTTTTATAAGGTTTCCTTCATATATCTGATCTATAGGTTATGCCCAATTATTTTTTATTTTCTGAGTGAAAGAATTTTGCAAAATTTATGTGGATAGCAGTCCTATTTGTAATGTATAATCTGCTTGAATTCCCATGAAAACTATTCTTCCAAAAATGATGAGGTAGGCAGAGAGAAAAGCATGCACCCCACTGTTGGGAAAAAGAGCTAATTTGAGCTGTTTGATATCTAGTGGTTTGAATTACATCACTGTTTTTCTTTACAGTGCTTTGAAACATCAACCTTACCAGAGCTCCTGTGGAGAGAAGTAGAATACAATTATATGGGCCAAAGCCTCTGAATCTTCAGTCTACTGTAGTGTATTATGTAGCAATGTTTACAGGTACGTGGCAGTTTGTACTTTCTTTGATGCAAATTTTAAGAGCCATAAACTGAATTTTTACACTGTTTTCTTTATATGTGATTCTACCATACAAACGCTTGTTCGAATAAATAAACCTAATCCAAACTTAAACAAATTAAAAAGAAATTATCAACAAAGTTAAAAGTGGCTAAACCAAAGTAAAATAATTTCTTCATGTTATGCACATACTAACCAAGAATACTGAGCGAATCAAGAATCCAGGACGGATCTGAACTCATTCTTACACTGGTAATACAGTGATAAAGTTTAGGCACATGGTCATGTTGGTGTTCACAGAATTAGTTGTCCAAAATGCCCTCTATTAATGAATTAGTTCTAGTTATTCAGAAGCATAGGAATATGCAAGAAAATTAAAAGTGAAAAACACCCTGATATTCTAATAGGCAGAAGATTTGGAAGAACCTGAGAAGTCAGCGATTTTGTCTGTTCAGTAATATGAGGAGAGGAGAGGAGAGGAGAGGAGAGGAGAAAATAACTATACAGGCTATATTTTAATCAACAATTGTGGGAGATTTTATTATTCTGACTGATTTTCTTATGTTTCATGTGCAGAAGGACTATAGTAATTGCTGTACAATAGTATTCATTTTAAAAACACTTGTCAGTTCTTGTGAGGACTTGATATTTAGCTAAGGGTAAGTCAGCTTCATGGTCAGTGGGGGAACTCATAATCATTTTACACCAGGCAGTAAGTTCTTAACTGAGCTATTCTAAAAAGTCCCATGTGGCTGTGTGCTGAGATCTCAGGACTGCTCTCTGGGTAGTAATAAAGCTTCCTGAGTAATATTTGGTGACTGTCTTATTCCTTGAGCATTTAAGAGTTTCCTTGAGCATTTAAGAGTGGAGAAAATCCTTGACATCATATGAGTGGGAAAACTGAAATTGGCTAGAAGCCTGTATCATCAAAATTAGCATATTTTTTTGAAACATGATGGCATAAGAACAAGGTAAAGAGAAATATACTATAAAACAGAACAGTGAGCATGCATGAAATCCGATTAACTCCCCCTTCTGGGGAATTTAAAGAATAAGAAAGAGCTGAATAGATTCTACCAAAGGGGCAGGAAAAAAAAAAAAAAACCCAACCAGAAAAAAAAATGCTAGCTGACTGGCTACAATAAAATGTTGTATTCTATAATATTATGAAAAAATGACACGATCTGTAGATATGGCATCATGGAGTCCACAAAGCCCTGGGTGAGATAAATGGGGAAGTTCATAGGTCTCAGAGATATAATTTCAAATTTTCTTCATCTTGGGAAGACATTGGTTACACTCTGCTACCTTCCATTGGTTACAGTGCTGCTCGTGCTTTCAAGGTTATAGCAAGGAAGGCTAGAAAAAAAAGCTGTGTTTTATTTCTGGTTTTAATGAATACTGTGATGCTAGAGTCTCTGTTGGCTATGAGAAGTACTTTCTACAACAAAATATGTAGCCATGAAATAAAGTGGGCCCTGGGTTAATTTATTTCCCCACACAATTCTTCATCTTCATGTTCTCTATTTCACAACTGCTAGGATTTGAAAGATGACTTCCGAGGGATTTTCAGGAAAGTCTCACTTCCATTAACAAGTAATAACATCTAAAATAATGTAAACTATATGGAAAATAAACTGAAATGA
This sequence comes from Sula dactylatra, assembly GCA_013389905.1. Lineage (NCBI taxonomy): Eukaryota > Metazoa > Chordata > Aves > Suliformes > Sulidae > Sula > Sula dactylatra. Next base: position 34,881 of record WEKW01020305.1, on the reverse strand, counting down.
TAAGCTTGGCTGTTCGATTCTGACTATTCAAGTTTTTATTGCTTCAGATGATGGTAGTCTCCTAGAAGTGATAAAGTCCATCCCTTTTACTTTCTAAGATGATGTTATTGGACAGGATCAGCCTACATGTCATCACACAAAACCTAGTATGTTGCCATGTATAGGCTAGTGATCACCTGGTTTCAGCTGTGGTAAGGATTCCCTCCGCTTAATCTAAGGTAGCAATGGATTAGTATAACAGTACTAGCTGGCAAGTTTAAAAAAAGGCATTTCTGTATTATGGGACACTTGTGAAGAAGACAAATAAATCAATGAACATATGAAGGGAGAAGTGTGGTGAGAGTAATAAAAATGATATTAAATTAAATTCAAAATAAAATTAAAATATCTGTGGTGAGATAATTTCTTCAGGATGGAGCTAAATTTTTTTCATCTTGCTGTTAACAGTCAGTGTGTTTTTGATGCATTCAAAGTTATTCTTTAAACAGTTTCTGTAATGTTACTGATTAATGAAAAAAAACAGTTTAGAAAATCTGGATTCTAAAGTATGTGCATTTTTTTCCTTACTTATTAAGCTAGTCAGAAGTAATGACCTAATTTCTTGGAGGAAAGAAAAAAAAGCTTTTTATGTTCACACCCATATCCCAGATCCAAAGGATATGTAAGGAGCAAATATATATATATATGTTCTTGATGCTGTTCAAAGATTGCATATTCTTCTGTTTTGTCTGTTTTTAAATCACAGCAAAATGCAATAGGTTCAGTTCTCAGTTATGCTACTATAAATTGAGAATACCGTAGTTGGGAAAAAGAATCATAAAAGCTTCTATGTAAATGACAGAATACTATCATAGATCACACAAATTGTTATATATACTTCACAGTTATAACTGATGAAAGTATTTCAGATTCCATTAATATCAGATGCATAACAATGACATATTTAAGATGTTTAATTATCTATACCATGTAAGATCAGTAAAGTGGTATTTTTATTTTATGTTTGTAAGTTCCAAACCCGTATGTTTTAATAAGATTTTTCCAGGGAAGCAAAATGAATCCATAAATCTGGAGCATATTGTTCTTGCTTAGTCTTACAGTACTTAGGAATACACTACCATTACACAATTCTCTCTCTGTTAAAAAGAAAAAAAAAAAAAAAAAAAAAAAGAGAAAAAACATCTTAAAAAGGGAACTCTACATTACCTTCAAAAAGAATGAATGAGAGATGAAATGATGATTTCAAAAGACCTCAGGCAGAAACTTAAGGTCATAAACATTTCTTTTGACTCCTATATGAAGTTTTCTTTCTGTCTTTTGCCTGGTTTTTGAAATCCTGCAAAAGGTGGTTTTGGTCAAACGCTGAACATAGTTGGAGCCCTTGCAAGCAATTTCTTTAAAAGAAGAGAATCTTTCAAAGAGTTGCAGTTGTTCAGTTGTTGAATGGAGAATATAATTTGCAAAGTAAGTGTACTTTACATTTAAAGAATGAGTCGTATTAAATATCTACCTAAGCCAGTCAGAACCAGTCTGGACATACTAATGGAATTTCCAGTGAAAGAAGCAAGACCAGGAAGACAATGTTGTATCCTCTTGTTAACTAGTGCAAAAATTGGAAGAACTTCCTTTCATTTACAATAAAATACGTCTAACTGTTTTGACATAGGAATTGATAGGCTGTGTCAAATTAGACTGTACTTCAATTTTATGATGCTGTTTTATTTAGAATGAAATGCGTTATCAATTGCAAAACAGCTTGCATATGTCTAAAACACATTATGGTCAACCAGTCTCCTGAAAATTCTACTAGCTGGTTTTATTTCTATTTTTTTGCCAATCAATACTGTGTGCATGGTACATACCAATTATACCTTATTTTGCTCACACACTGATGAATTATTATCTCACAGCTTTTGAACCTGTCAGTGCAAGCTGACTTCTGCTAATTTACCTTTTATAGGTGTGACTGTAAAGAGTAGTTTCCTTTTAATTGTTAAAAGTACTAAATTAATTCTATACTGTTCTACTCCATCCTTTGTGTTTACTATTGTCCCAGTTTCAGCTGGGATAGAGTTAATTTTCTTCATAGTAACTACTATGGGGCTATGTTTTGGATTTGTGCTCAAAACAGTGTTGGTAACAGAGGGATGTTTTAGTTACTACTGAGCAGTGCTTACACAAAGCCAAGGCCTTTCAGCTTCCCATGCTCTGCTGGGAGCACAGGAAGCCAGGAGGGGACACAGCTGCTACAGCTGACCTCAACTGGCCAAAGGGATATTCAACACCATATGTCATCATGCTCATTATATAAAGCTGGGGGAAGAAGAAGGAAAGGGGGAGATATTCAGAGTTATGGCATTTGTCTTCCAAGTAACTGTTATGGGTGATGGAGCCCTGCTTTCCTGGAGATGGCTGAACACCTGCCTGCCCATGGGAAGGAGTGAGTGAATTCCTTCTTTTGCTTTTCTAGTGTGCACAGCTTTCGCTTTAGCTATTAAACTGTCTTTATCTCAACCCATGATTTTTCTCACTTTTACTCTTCTGATTCTCTCCCCCATCCCACCCAGGGGGAGTTAGCAAGTGGCTGTGTGGGGCTTGGTTGCTGACTGAGGCTAAACCATGACAACAGGGAAAAGAGAAGAGCAGCCTTTCCCTAACATATTTTGTTTAAATCTACCTTATTTGCAAACTAAATTGCCTCAGAAAACAGAGTGAGAAAACAGAGATGTGATAGAAAGTGTCTGCTACTGCTAGCCAAAGTAGAAAGTAGAAATAGAGGATTAGTAAAAAATTTTCTGTGGAAAATATGTCTGAAAATTCAATTTATTTTTTAGGACATAAAACGTTTTCCTGCTTCTGAAAAGTCTGATGACCTTGGCAACAACAATGTGTCAACTATATTTTAAAAAATACAGGAAAATAAAGGCAGCTTTTGTACTTGGCATCTACAGAAGTTTTAAGTAATTTTGATAAGTATAGCTTTTGGTAGTGTTTGAATTTTAATTTGAGATCACACATGGAAAATTTCTGTGTTTACTCAATTCCTATCCCATCATCTTGACTCATGTCATTTTTTCTCATGGTAAGATATCTGAAAGAATGCTTTAAAAAATAATTTTATGACATACTCTCTGGTGCCAAATGTTATAAGTCTGAAAGCAAAGCAAAAATAAGTGGGTCTTCAGTTTTGATTTATAGTGAAAAACACAAACTGGCCAGGATGTCTCTAGACATACTGCCTTAGAGAAAAGGTAAGTGAATGATACACTGGAGTGCATCCTGAAACTGATAATACAAGAGGACAGAAGAAACTCAGCTGGCAAAGAAATAAAGTAAAAAATTGGAAAATATTTTATATATCAAGATGCAGGTGTGAAGGCATGACCTAAACTCTGATTGACAAAAATAACAAAGCGAAACAAATAAAAAACAACAAAAAACAGATTAGAATTTTAGGAGGATTTAAGTTTCTATATCTTTTTGATATAGCATGGTGTGTGTATAAAAATGCAAGAGGCAAACAACTCCATTTTTTGAAAGAAACACTAATAGTTTCTTCAGTCAAACACAAGTAAGTGCAAGGAAAAAAAAACTCGGTTTATAATTCCTTAAAATATTTTCTTGTGGTGACAGCAGAATTTCTACATCAAAATTTCAGGTGAGAAGGACTTTTTAATTTTGCAGTCTGGAAAATTAGTAAAACTGTACAACAAGAAAAATTAAAAAGAACAGATAAGTGAAACAGTTTTACATCAAGAAAAACAGCTATGTATCAGTGTAAAGTGGCAAAATGCAGATCTCACATTATATGAGACCTGAAAATTAAAGGCATTGCAGAATTCACCTGGACTGGGTTTACCATCAAGGTTAGAGGTTGCTTAATAGGGAATAGACTGCTGATTTATTGTCTTAGTTGTGTTGTAGTTTTCAATAAACCAGCTTTTCCACACTGTTTTAGCAGACAGATGAAACAGGTGGAAGAAAATATTAGAACTGATGTTTATCATCAGCATTGTCATGACCTCCTGTACTTAAAGATGGCCTGATACTTCTCATGGTGAAACATTGCTTTCAACTGATTGCAAAGTGAGAATGACTGTACTCAGAGTCTGACTTAGTCTAATATGAAATTTGTCTTTCATCCTCAGTGTGTGTGCTTCAAGATCTAAAAGGAATCAGTTGTAGGGGGAGAAGGACACAAATGTCTGTAACCCTTCCTTGTGTAGCATTGTATTCAAAACCTGGGTTAGAGCTCAGGGTACATAGAATGCCTTTTTTAAGGGAGAAAATGGGAAATTCTCCAGCCATCCCTTTCTTCCTTTACTGTCTAGCCCTAAGATACTAAGATATTAATCTGTTACATCTATTAATTATCTCTATGCCATATTCAAGGAAGTCAAATGACAAACAGCAGGGAAATTAACAAAGTATTGCACAATGCAATTTTTGCATAGAGAGGAAGTCACATTTCTTTTTTAAAATAGCCTGGAAGCTATGTTCAAAATAAATAATTCTGACATTTTTAATCAAGCACTTAAAATATCCCACATACATAGG
>WEKW01020303.1:33663-59798 GCA_013389905.1 Sula dactylatra | reverse complement strand
TCTGTCCTCTTTATTACTCTTTTTTCTTCCTGTCATTGACAACATTTTAATAAACTCCCCCACACTGTGAAAAGAGGGGATGAATGGTGAGCAAAATTTAATACATTTTGTGAGGAGCTCAAATTAATCTAAAAGACACATAGTCAAGAAANTAATACAGTTTCAGTTTCTATTAATATTTAGACAACAAGCTTATGGTGCAGGGGTTTTTTTTCTGTTTAAGCATATGCCTACTTCAAGCTGCACAGTCTCCATTCTCTTCCTGACCATCTTTGTGTATTTTTTAATTCTATTCTTTTAGTAGCAATTTGCACTACAGCTGTTTGTTTTTTAGTATTTCCAAGGATAAAGAGCTGCTTCTGCTACTTCCAGTAGCATTATCTACTCTTCTGGAAAGTCAGGTTCATCCTGATCACATGTTTGGGGTGGGGAAGGTAGGACATGCCAGTCCCTACCCATACTCATGTCACCTGGAATGAAAGCTAGAAAATGGACAAAGGAGTAACAATTCACCCCAAGGTCTGGGAACTGGGGGGCCCAAATCTCTGAGACTTGCTAAGATGTACAACTGCAAGTATAGACACAGCCTCTTAATGGTTGTGAAGAAGAGGAAGCCATCCCTTTTGAAAGCAAAGAAAGTAGGTAGAGACCTGATCAATGGAGAGAAACAGGAGTTAGTATAAAGGGGTATTCTTAGTATGCAGATAAAGAGCTAGAAAGTAGGCAGAATAAAAGGGAAAATAGGAGTGTAGGAAGATCTGTGACAGGATACATTAGCACCTAGGGTGTTTTTTTCATTTGTTTTCAGGACCCATACAACCACTAGTTGTGTGATCTCTTCTTCCTTCAGCTGTGGGTATGGGAATATTTGTCCTTCTTTTGCATGTTTTTTAGAGGTGCCCACTTTTGCTGTGTCTTCTAAATTAAGGGAAGAAACTAGTATTTAGAAAATGAACATAAGTCTATGAAGTTCAGGAGCAACACAAAGAATAGGGTTGACCTATATGGTCAACCTAGATGATGGGACATTGATAAGTATGCATCAGTAGCTAGGACAGAGGCAGTTCCAGGGGTTAAAACTTCAGCTGAGAAGGCTGAAGCTAAGACATTTAGTCTGAAGATGCCAGAGATGTACTGACTGGAAAGAGTCATTCACAGAAACGTAGTATGGAATCATGTAGTCAATGGTCATATTACAAAGCATACATAAAAGACTACTGAAATAAGGCTGTACCAGCATCTATGACTTGTTTGAACTTCTAACAAGTGAAATTTATGTTTCTATTTTGGTTTATTTCTTTAGTTAGTAATCACCATACTTAACCAGCAGTAAACTCAAATTTGGTTTTAGTTTTTTTTCTTTTTTATAAATTCTAGAATTTTATAATCTTTTCCAAGTCCTTTTGCTTAGAAAATACTATTTGTCTATATCCTTTCTTCCATTTATTAGGAATTGCAATTGTTTTGTGATGCCTTTGTGCGTATTTGGTCCCAAAAGTAAAATCTGTTCCATAAATTCCATAGTGCACTCTGACTTATTTTACTTTCTACTAACATCTGGTTGAAAGAAAGCATGGAGAATCTGACAAATGATGCTAGCTTTTCAATTCCATAAGGGAGGACCAAGTGGGTTCAAACTGAAGCAAGGTAGGGGAAAGCATCCATCCATTCCTAACACTTTTAGACAGGGAGATCTAGAGCATGAAGAATATGCAGGTTCCTTAGAGTCATGACTAGCTGTCGTCAGAGTGATGTGAAAAGAAGCAAAACAGTGCTTTAGAAGATTGTGTGGCAATTTAGTTCAAACTCTGATAATCTGGATTGAGCAGATTCCATTTCCTGAAAGAAGGTAAAAGAGGATAGAAGAAAGAGAAAACCAAAAAGGAAACAAAACAAAACACACCACCCTTGTAAAACCCCCAGTTTGGCTAGCCTTATAGAAAGGAAGGCAAAAACATTTTTCATCTTTCAATGAGCTCTGATTTTGATATTTACTGGATGGTGTACTGTTACCCAGAATGGCTCTTAACACTAATGATGGAAAATCTCTGGAATCATAGAGGTAACTTGTCTATGAAGCACTTCAGAACAAAGATATTTCAAAGAACATCAAACTTTCTCATTAGAAATATAAATTACACTTTGCACAAACACAAAATACATAAATCCTAAGGATTTACATTTGTCCTCACCAGGAGCTAGATTTGATATTAGATTCAATAAGTATGAAGATGTTTGGGAAATTGCTTAATACGTTGAATTATTACTATCCCATGAGGAAAAGTCACTGCCCAGATAATGATAAAGATAACCATAAATTAAGGAAAGCCATGGGAGGTCACCACCCTCTTTGATCACCAGGAAAAATGCTGTTATCAATGTATGTGTACATACCATATTGTCTTTGTGAAATGGGGTCCCTGGCTCCTTTGCTTTGCCCTATCACATTTCCTCCAGAAACATTCTTACTATAAAATAGAGAAAGAAGGAATGTTTTGTGATTTATGATTAAAATCAGAGGAAATCAGAAACGCTAAAACTGAGTCTTAATGGTTTGCAAAAACACATGTTCTTTAGGAAGAGGAATGCTGGTCTGCTATATCAAAGGGCTGAAAGAAACAGCTAAACAAGATGCAGACAATACTGAGAAATGACTCATTTCTTATCACCATCAATAAAAATGCAGCAGTTTGTGCCTGGCTTGTTTAATAATTAACATGAGGAATCCTCAGAGACTGACTTGTCATAAACAGCATTTTTGGAGTAAACCAATAACTTCAAAAGCAGAGAGTCACCACTCCAGATGGTATATACCCAAGAGTCTAGAAAAGCTTAACTATGAAGAGGCTAAGCTGACAACAAAAAGATCAGTCTCTTATTCTAAGTAGCTCAATGGCTTAGATTTTTGGAAAGCAGAAATTTTAACTGTAAATTATTTTCACAGAACCACATAGAATGGTTGAGGTTAGAAGACACCTCCTGAAGTCACCTGGTCCAACCCCACTGCTCAAGCAGGGCCACATAGAGCCAGTTGTCCTGGACCATGTCCAGGCGGTTTTTGAGTATTCCAAAGAGGGAGATTCCACAATCGTTCTGGGCAGCCTGTGCCAGTGCCCAGTCATCCTCACAGTAAAAAAGTGTTTCTTTTTTCCATCTGATGTTCAGATGGAATCTCCTGTGTTTCAGTTTATGCCCATTGCCTCTTGTCCTCTTAATTACAAGTTTAACTATGTATTTTATCTATAAATACAATAAATGTTACCTGGAAATTTTTAAGCCAATCAAATCTTAACATCTGTACCTGACAACTGACTGTTGTGAAATAATTAAAAATAGAGTAGTGAAAGACATGGAACTTCATGAAATAATGGAACTTATCCAGTACGATGTCCACCAAGAAAAGCATCTTTCACTTAGTTCTTGAGTTAAACTGTAGATATCAATAGTGTAATGAATAAAAGAAATTTGGAAACATGGTATGTTTATACTTACAAAAATTTGTTCATGTGGTTTCGTACGGAAGAGCCTATCAAGAAAGCTAAGTATTCATGAAAGGAGAGGTAATAAAGCTGTAGATTTAACTATGTAAAGAGAAAGTACGTATAGAAGTACACAAAAATACATGTTTTGGTCTATGTTGATACTTCTGTTTTGTAACATGTCCAGTTCTAAATGTGGAATCTTTCCATAACAAACAAGGTGAAGAGGTTCTCAACAACAGTGATCCTCTGTAACACCTTCTGTGGATTGTTCAGTTAAAAGAAGATACATAACAGCAATGAATGCACTTTTAAAATGCTTGAATTCTTGACTGGACACAAATCTCTGATTCTGAGAAAATGTGTTGGTCATAAGGTTAACCTTGAGTGTACCAGTCAAAATAATTGTTTTGTTATTGTTTGCCATTGTTTGAAGGCAATACTTTCATATTTGACCAAGCACCATAAATTCTTTATTTCTGGTTAACAGGTGGCATAATTTATACCATAAAATATCACCTACAGACTCAGAAAATTTCTGTTTTCCCCATTCTTTTAATAAAAGAAATTGGATTTTCCTTTGGCAAAATATGACCTTTATTTTTTTTACCTTTATTTTTAGATTCTTAGTGTGAAGCAGTTGTTGGTTCCTTACCACAAACAATAAAATGAAGGTTGGAGTATAAGACAAAGTTAGTAGTATTTTATACACAGGATGGAAAAAACACTATTTCTGTATTGGGTGCTGTGTAAATATGAGAAGCTCTTATAAATCATTTGACAATTGCTAGAGATGGAGTCAGGCCAGAAAGAAAACAATAAGATGTCCAAACATAGAAAGTTTATTCAGTAAATTGAAATTCAAGTTTGAAAATTGAAAAGTTTGATTTTGATCTATCTCAAAGGGCACATTTTACCTTTTTCTTTTTAATGAAAGGCAAGGTTTATTAAATGTTTGTCTTATTAATTCCATACTCTGTTTCTTGTTGCCCTTAATTTTCTGATGTAATTACTGCTTAAGAAGGCTGGGTTGGAAATGCAGCATTATACATTTGAAATAATTTATCCTAATATATTGCGCTCGGGAAAGGTTGAAACACATTTTCAGCAACAGCAGCTTAATGTACTGTGCAAACACCTACTTCATATGACCTTTCAGAGAAAATATCTTATGTGATTGCTATAGTCATCCAAAGGGAAAAAACATATCAAATTCCTTAAGTATATTTCTTAACATTTCTCAATGACAATTTAAAATCTTCTGCATGTTGCTATTTAAGGTTGTAAGTCAGTCCCAGATACCTGCAGCTTGCAACAGAATGGAGCATGAGTTGCTGTAAAAACAGTACTGCTATTGTAATGGAAGATCTCATGTATGAAGCCTGAAGCATGAGTTATCCTATCTTACACTCACAAGCAAAATATCAATCTGTATTCTTAAGCTTCGGTGCATTCAATCATCAAGAAGTTCTGGAAACCCCTTAGTAGGTTAAGTCCAAGGTTTGCATATCTAAAGTGACTCATACGTATTCCAGGGTAAAATACCAAATACCCTATCACCATCATTTTCAGAAGTCCCTGTAAGGTAGTACCGCCCTTGACCAGAAGGGAGGAGTAAAGTCATTTGGGGAGGTTGCAGATGACTTTACAAACTGATGCATGCTAAGCAGATTTTGTTGTACAGTTCAATTCACAATTCAGTACCCAAAGTAGTCAAGAATGTAACAGCGTAACTCTCCATGAGGAAACTCATGCTATATTTCAAGTCTGGCCAAATCCTACATAAAGACAAATTTCATACATCTGAAGAAGTTTGGCAGAAGTTAGTCAAAGCCCCACAAAAAGTTAATCTAACTGAAGTTAACTTTTTCAATCTGTTACATTTAAGTTCAAACAAGTAGTAAGGAGTAATGGTAAGGAGCTTTTATGCTATAGACAGAATACTGCTGGCCTCTTCCTATGGAGAGTGTAAGAATAAATAGCTAATCTGTCTCTCTAGCTTCTGACATTCTTCATAATGAACAGCTGCCGCAAATCATGTCAGAAATAGCAGTAACTCTAACACATTCTGAGTTCTCCTTGTGGAAATCTATCCCCAGCGAGTTGTATGCATTTGACCTAACTGTGTAGACTGCCTTAAAATGAAGAGAAGCAGGTACTTACATAGCAAAATTTGTCTGATCCTAATGCACATGTCTCAAGTAGACTCACTAGTTCCTACCTGTCACCTACTTGGATTTCTGTAAGGCCTTTGAATCCCTCCCCATCCCCCCAAAATTCTTGCCTCTAAATTTGAGACATACTGGTCTGATGGATGACCTGTTAGATGGACAAGGAATTGGCTGGATGGATGCAACCAGAGAATTACAGTCAATGGCTCAACGTCCAAGCGGAAATCAGTAACGAGTGGTGTTCCCTGAGGGTCCAAACTGGGAGAAATACTATTTAAGTTATTAATCAATGACATAGACAATGGGATTGAGTGCACCTTCAGCAAGTTTGCAGATGACACCAAGCTGAGTGATACAGTTGATACGGATGCCATCCAGAGGGACCCTGACAGGCCTCAGGAGTGGGCCTGTGCAAACATCATGAGGCTGAACAAGTCCAGGTGCAAGTTCCTGCATCTGGATTGGGGCAATCCCCAATTTCAGTACAAGCTGGGGTATGAAACAAAACACCCTCAGTAAGTTTGCGCATGACATCAAGCTGGGTAGAAGTGTTGATCTGCTTCAGGGTAGGAAGAATTTAGAGAGGGATCTGGACAGGATGGATCAATGGGTTGAGGCCAACTGTATGGGGTTCTACAAGGCTAAGTACTGGGTCCTGCACTTGGGCCACAACAACCCCATGCAATGCTACAGGCTTGGGGAAGAGTGGCTGGAAAGCTGCCCCACAGAAAAGAATCTAGGGGTGCTGGTCAACAGATGGCTGAAGACAAGCCAGCAGTGTGCCCAGGTGGCCAAAAAGGCCAACAGCATCCTAGCTTGTATCTGAAATAGTGTGGCCAGCAGGAATAAGGAAGTGATCATCCCTCTGTATTTGATGCTGGTGAGGCCACACCTTGAATACTGTGTTCAGTTTTGGGCCCTTCACTACAAGAAAGACATTGAGGTGCTGGAGTGTGTCCAAAGAAGAGCAACGAAGCTGGTGAAGGGTCTAGAGCACAAGTTTTATGAGGAGTGGCTGAGGGAACTGGGGTTGTTTAGCTTGGAGAAAAGGAGGCTCAGAGGAGACCTTACCGCTCTCTACAACTACCTGCAAGGAGGTTGTAGCCAGGTGGGCGTTGGTCTCTTCTCCCAAGTGACAAGTGATAGGACAAGAGGAAATAGCCTCAAGTTGCACCAGGGGAGGTTGAGACTGGATATTAGGAAATATTGCTTCACTGAAAGGTTTGCCAAGCACTGGAACAGGCTGCCCAGGAAAGTGGTTGAGTCACCATCCCTGGAGGTATTTAAAAGATGTGTAGATGTGGTGCTTAGGGACATGGTTTAGCGGTGGACTTGTCAGTGCTAGGTTTATAGTTGGACTTGATGATCTTCAAGGTCTTCTCCAACCTAAATGATTCTATGATTCTATGAAATGATTGAAAGCAGCCCTGCTGTGATCAGTATCTCTGCTTGGGGATACTGGGGGATGAAAAATTGGATCCAAGCTGGCAATGTGCAATTGCAGCCCGGAAAGCCAATTGTATCCTGGGCTGCATAAAAATAAACATGTCCAGCAGGTCAAGGGAGGTGATTCTCCTATTCTCTGCTCCTGTGAGACCTGGAGTACTGCATCCATCGCTGGGGTCCCAATCACAAGAGAATGACCTATTAGAGTGGGTCTACATATGTGTCTAAAGTTTGATGAAATTCAGCTGACACTGAAATTGAAATTACACTTTTACTTTGATCTGCTTTCTAATGAAAATCCACATGGGTGAATTCCTTCTCCTATTCTTTCCAATATCTATATACACTATCAGGTGAAATGTTTAGATGGCCTTGACAAATATGTTAGTCATACAGAGATGAGTCATAGTTTTGCTTACTGTTTATAAAGATACTCTTATGCTTGGATGAGCTCAGTCAAGACATTGTTTTGTGATTGTAGAATAAAGCATCTGAGAGCATATAGATAAATGATAGGGGAAAAAAGTGCTATATTACTGCCTGTTGTTATGTAACCTGTAGTTCATTTAGTGCGTAATGGCACAGAGCCATGAAGCACAATGCTCTTCTGTGATCAAATGATCAAGATGCCCTTTTACCACCCGTAAGACATTACAGTGAAACACAATTACTGTGCCACAGTCAGGGAGCACTGATAAGCTTCTAGTCAACATTGTTGACAGGTAAAAATGACTATAGGCATCAGGATTTCAAATTTTCATGACATCTTCTAGGCAGATGTCTTCTGGAACTGTGCTGCCTAACTGCCATTGACACTTCCTCGACTAAATATGGATTGTATGTGAAAAGGTTATTTTTGTCCTCCTTAATCCAGTCCCAACTGTATGTTCATCCCTCATGTACACAAAACGTCAACATAATTTTGTTCTAAAAGCTCCTTAGGTCTAAGACTGTCTAAAAATTCTTAGTAAATCAGTCCCACCAGTGGCTGGTATTCCTTTTCTTAAATATGTATGGATTATAAAATAAGAATGTGAAATTAATATTTTATCCTTTTCAGAGGAGCAAAGTACAATAACTGAAAAGTAAAAAAGTTATTTTACTTGAACACAACCAACATACATTGAACTGATTATACAGTATGTTCTTGATTTGCAATGCTATTAATAATACAAGATCACCTCCTATTGCTGTCTTGAGAGGACGTGTTTGCCTCAACATTTGTAGAAATAATAGTCTAAATAACAGGATTGATTCTCATAGTTAATGTTGGATAAATAAAAAGGAATATCTTTTCTGTCAGAATTTGAGGCTACATAATCTTATAAGATATACTAATTTATGATAAAAATATAGCAATTACCAACTATAAAAAATATTGTTTAACTGAAGTTTTGTTTCGTGGTATTATATTTAGTTTCATGTTATATATGTTTTACTAACAAAACGTTAAATACCTGAATTCTGACTTATGTAAGTGCAGCTTTTGGCCACGTAAGTTATAATTGAATTTAAATCCATATTGGAGGTAACTTTGGAGAAATATGGAGCTGTAATAGCGAATTAAAATGGAACAGGAATTAGATGTTTTTCATTGGATTCATACATAAAGTAGGTTGCATTATCATATGGGTCTAACTCTGAAATAAAACCAGCTTTCCTCCAAAGAAAGCTAAACTATCATGTAAAGTAAGGTGTTATTGAGGAGTGCAAAATTAAGAAAACATGAGGAGAGGAATAAAAATAACAATTTTTAAAATAGGAGAAATTTCAAACAAGCTATAAAATTAATACAACTTCTCTTGGGCCTGTTGATAAAACTAGGCATTTATACTGAAATCTGTCTATTCAATTTGATGGATCTGAGGCAAGTCACATTTATACAACAAATCCCATTTGTTTGTTATAATCTTTGTTTATTTTATTTTCAGTAAATTGTGGATGTATAAACATTTACATTATGATTAGGTATTAGTATAGACATATATATATTAAAATGTTTGGGGTTTTGGGGGGTTCTTTGTTTTGTTTTGTTTTTAATTGAGGATGCTAATGACATTTCCCTAATTTCCCCAGCAATGGAATACTTTATTCCTTTCCAGGTGAGCATAAAGTATTAGATCTTGTAGACCTGTCATGGTTTTAGCTGGGATAGTTAATTTTCTTCACTGTAGCTAGTATAGTGCTGTATTTTAGACTTAGTATGAAAATAATGTGATAACACACTGATGTTTTAGTTGTTGCTAGGTAGTGCTTACACTAGTCAAGGACTTTTCCAGCTTCCCATGCTCTGCCAGGTGCACAAGAAACCAGGAGGGGAGGGGGCGCATCCAAGAGACTTGATCCAAACTGGCCAAAGGGATATTCCATATCATGTGAAATCATGCCCAGTATATTAACTGCGGGGAGTTGGCCAGGGGAAGCAGCGATCGTGGCTCAGGGACTGGCGGTGTCGGTCAGCGGGTGGTGAGCGGTTGCAGCTCTTGTGGTTTTTGGTTTTTTTCCCTTTTCCCTTTTTTCCCTGGGTTTCATTTTTTTCCTCTCTCATTATTTCTTTTTATTATATTATCATTATCATTATTATTATCATTACCATTACTGTTCTTACTATTTTATTTTAATTATTAAACTGTTCTTGTCTCAACCCATGAGTTTTCTTGCTTTTGCTCCTCTGATTCTCTCCCCCATCCCACAGGGGTGGGGGGAGTGAGCGAGCAGCTGTGTGGTGCTTAGCTGCTGACTGGGGCTAAACCACAAGACCAAAACCAGGCTTTTGACCAAAAAAAAAGGGTTCTGCATAACTGTTCACACAGTAAGGACTATACTTTTGACTGATTAATAAGTTGAGTTTAATATCTATAAGAAACTTAGAAAATAAGTGTCAGGTAAATCTCTGAAGTTTTTACTTCTACTTAAACTGAGTTAGTGCTCTGTAAGGCAAAGGAGAAACAATCAAAAATACTAAATATTTCTCAGATTTTATATGATTGTGAAGGGAAAATGATAATGAAATCAGGGTGTTGTGCTTCATCAGAGTTGTGAACTAATTTCAAAATCTGTGCCCTGGGTTTCATTGCACATTGCTCTTTCATTGGAAGTGAAAAAGATTTAACTTTCTGAAATTCATGGCTTCTAAGGAACTCTGATTTAAGTCAATACAGAGGCAGATACAGAATGTAAATAATTTTTGTAAGTTCAGGAGTAAAGTAAGTGGTGCAAGACTCCAAGTGTGTGTGCTTAAAATTGTTGGAAAAGTCATCTGATATTTCATCAATTCTATATAGTTATACAATTAATGCAGTCATTGTGCATATTTTCTTGCATCTAGAGGTAGAATTCTCTGTGTAACCTTAACTTTGCTGTTTTCCTGACTTGTGTGGACCCTAACATATTAACCCCAATGTATAGTTAATATTTTTTCTATAAAGCACATTAAAATGTGTTATAACAAAAGACACAAAAAAAAGAAATGTATGTCCTTTCTGCATTGACCAACCTAAAAATAGAACTGGCTTTACCATGTAGCCACAATATACTGTTAACTGGAACAGCAACAGATTCAGTGGCTATTCATTGTATAAATAATTACAGGGTGAACATTTTTTCACTTTGTCTAGGCAGAAAAAATCTTATAATCCCCATTGTCAAAGTTCATTTCTTTGTGCAAGAATATTGGAGGGCAGAAACACAAGTAAAAAAGAAAATAATGAAAAAGACCAACAATCATTCTGCAAAGCTAGAAAAAAAGCTGGATGAGAATTTGGTTTACAAGTCTTTAGAAACATTTTTCTTTCTTACCATCTGACTATTCACACATATGTAATGACAGTTGAATATTTCTAGCAGTGTTTGTATGTAAAATCCATAAAAACTGGAACTACAAAAATGTTTTAGCACTATGAAGAACACACAGTCAGTACCTCAAGCTTTTTTGGCATAATCTTCAAAATAGCTATGATTATGTTTAAGTTATAAGAGCTATATTATGCTATTTATTTTCATGACTGAGCTGGTCTACCTTAGTAAACACAGTTCTTCCTGGGTACATACACAGTTAAAAACTTATATCCCCAGATTTTTCATTTTCAATTATGCTGTCCTCTGCCATATATTTTAGGTTAACTGAACTCTGTATTCATATTTTCCTTTTTATTTAAAAAAAAAAAGAATTGTTATATATAAAATATAATTAATATTTATCAATTAATTCATCTTATGCTGTAATTTTTACAAAAGTAATGTGCCAAAATGTAGTGCCATAGAGGAACTTGGTGGAATACAGATTTATACATAACTGGCAGTTAGCTTGACATGCTTCTTTCTCCCAGTATGATGTACAGTGGGTGCCACTGGTAGAGGGTTTTTTTCTGTTTTGTTTTGTCGGGGTATTTTTTAGCTAGATCTGTAAGAAAGAGACAGTAGAACAATCTTTCTTTTCTTGTAAAGCCTCCCAAACTCAGAAATTCAGAAACTCCGAGTGTCATTAACAAAGAGAGGAGAAAACATCAAGAAAAGCATTACCACCTGAGGCTAATAAAAAAATCTACTCATTTAGATTGTTTTGCTCACACCTTAGAAACTCTCTTGTTCATTCTCTTTTCTCATTGTACCTTTGCCTGTGTCAAATCCATCCTGAATAATCACATCTCCAAATACATTTTGATAGTTCTGTCATTCTCATTCTAACCTCATGACCTGCAGTAGCACTGCATGCTTTTCCAGGAAACTCTGAAGTACTCTGTACATCAGAGTCTGAACCCCTAACACACAAGCCCAGGTAATCACATTCATACCTGTATGTATGCGCATGGTTATGTTCTCAAGCTCTGATATTTTTTCTGGCCTACCCATATACTCTTGTAGCCATATGATTTCCTAACCATATCAAATTTCTAACTCACATTGATGCTACCTTCTGCTGCCCTTCATTACATCCTGGGAGATCAGCGTGCTCCTCTTAGAATACATTAGTCATTCATTACTAAAGCCATAAAAGCCCTGAAGTCCTAGAGGAGAAGAGTCTTTCCTTTTACCTTTCTGTTCCCTCACTATTAATAGATAACTCCCAGCTGCTATTTCATTTTTCTTCTGTCATGAAAGCTGTAACTACATGATTAAAATGGTGTGCAGCTCTAAAACTACTATCAATTTTACTAATTAAGGTCAAATAGCATGGAACAGCACTCTTTGTGGAAAACAATGTAGACAATGTAAAACTCTATTAATTTAAGGGCATCATATGTACATATGACAGTTTCTAGAGACCTTATTATTAATTATTTCTAGGTAGTCTCTTATAATCACATCTCAGTCTTATTTTGCTCTTTTTCTTCTGAGAACAAAAAACACTGACGGAGATTATTTTTTTTCTCTTTTTTCTTTTTTTTTTAACTGGGTGGGTAGAAATGACCTCTTTTTATTAGAAAATTTATTTTCTTGGGTTTTGCTTGTGCTTAAAGAAAGTTCACTGCAAATTTTCAATATTTTTCTTCCCTGCAGCTACACAGGGTCTAACAAGTTGAGTAGGACTTTACATAACTAAGAGAAACATGCTCTATCTAGATCTAAAATCAAGTTTTGTAATGGAAAATGAAAGTTTCCTTTCAGCTGCTGTCTCTCAGTGCTGTCTATCTGAAAGACACTCTGTACAAAATTACATCTGTGGGAAAATAGCATATATATTCTATGAGAATTTTTGAAAGAAATCAATGTTCTGATTTTTGTTTTCAATCACACAAATTGATTTCATTCTGAGAAAGAAGCTGAAATTTGGCCCAAGGAATTAAAAAAAAAAAAAAGCACCAAACAACACACCCTTAAATGTTTCAAATGATTTATTCAAAAAATGATGGCATTTTCATCACTTTACTGAGAGACCCTATCTAAGCAATAACATCTCTCCTCATGTGCACTCATCTCTGAGTAAACAGTCATTCCACTTACCCAGTAGGGGACTGCAAGGAAGATATTTTTCATTTTAAAGGATACTCAGAACTGGAACATGTTTCCTGTGTCAGTATCAGCACTGTTCAGTCCTGACAATCAGAGTGTATTGCTGCTTTCCTGGGTGTCTGGGAGTGGGGTTCCTGAAGGCAGCTGAAAAAAATTATTTGTCATGGAGAGTCAGTATCCCTAGGGAATATAATCCTTGAACACGTATAATCTTGGTGAACATTTCTTTGAATATGAACCATGGTCATTTCCAAGTCCAAAAGAGTGTTTCACAACAGAAAGGAAGAAAATACCATGTGGAAAACCTTTCTTTTTAAGATTTTTGTCATGGTTTCAGCTGGGATAGAGTTAATTTTCTTCCTAGTAGCTGGTATAGTGCTGTTTTTTGGGTTTAGCATGAGAATAATGTGATAACACACTGACATTGTAGTTGTTGTTAAGCAGTGTCTGTACAAAGTCAAGGACTTTTCAGCTTCCTATACTCTGCCAGCAAGAAGGTGCACAACATTCTGGGAGGGAGCACAACCAGGACAGCTGATGCAAACTGGCCAAAGGGATACTCCATACCATACAATGTCATGCTCAGTATATAAACTGGGGGAAGTTGGCTGGGGGAGCTGTTCGGGGACCGGCTGGGTGTTGGTTAGTGGGTGGTGAGCGGTTGCATCACTTGTTTCTCCTGGGTTTTGTTCCTCTCTCTATCTCTCATTCTCTTCCTTTTCATTATTTTTTTTATTTTTTTATTATTATTTTATTTTATTTTAATTATAAAACTGTTCTTATGTCAACCCATGAGTTTTCTTACTTTTGCTCTTCAGATTCTCTCCCCCATCCCACCGGGGGGGCCATGAGGAGGATGAGTGAGCAGCTGTGTGGTGCTTGGTGGCTGACTGGGGTTAAATCATGACACTTTTGAAGCATAATCATTGCCATGTTGAGTGTCTGTAACTAGCGCTTCAAGGTGTTGAATAATACATCCAGAAAGGGAATGAGGCTGAGGGGTTTGAAAGAGCTGCTTGAGAGAAGGGATCGTAAGCAACATCAATGACCCATTGTAACACACTGCAGGCAAAATGCTCTGTAGTTAAATTATTCATACTAGATAGGTGTTGTAATTAAAAGTAGCTATTATTCCTCCCTGATTACTTTCTGAGGAACTTTTCTTAATGAACAGGATAATTTCATTAAAATATTTTTAATGATCAAAAATTTAGAAATGTTTTAGCCATCTTTTATATTTCTTCTAAATGACCTCAAATTAACCTACAGAGACGTTTTGCTCATAAGAGATGTTTTGGTAAGCAAAGCTTTAAACTAAAATTTGACACAGTCTCATTTAATCTGCAAAGACGTAACTGAGTTTAAACAAATAGAGCTGTACCACTTTAAATCTGCCAGAGATCCAGCTTCATGTAACTTGAAGATATTAACTGACAGTTTGTTATTGATTATGTGTTCCTTATCACCTTGAGGCAAAGATCAATAAAATAATAGGGAATTTTTCCACTAGTTCAATAGATTTAGGACCAGGCCTTCATTTGGCAGGGCTTCTTTCTAACTTCTTTTTCACAATACCCATTTATCAAGCAGAACTTTCTAGTCTTCTCTAGTCAGGGACTATCTAGGTAATATAGTCTGAAAATGACTTTATGAAAAAATGTGATTTTAAAAATGCAAATCGTGATCACAGTTTAGATTTCTGTCATGCCAGCAATGACATTTTCTACCAATTTGAGGAGGATATCTTACAAACGATCACATGGCAACTGAGAAAATTATTGGCAAAGGGACCTTAGGGCTAGAGTTGGCCAAAGGTCCCAAATGGCATCTCAAAGGTCTGAAATATGAAGTAAATAAACATTTCCACAAGCTCACGGAATAGAGACTTCTTATGTACAGTTTTCAATGTATCCACAAAAGACATTTTACCCCAAGTGCTAAATTTAGTTTGCGTTAATAATTCTATGCCAAATGAATACATAAAAAAGAAAAAAAAATCAGTCTTGTCGATAAGGATACTGCAAAGTATTGTGATTTTTTTTTTTTTTAAGATTAATCATTTATATCAACTTTGGAAGTTCATGAAAGTCAGATGGTTTTATGTTTTGGTTTTTTGTTTCCCCAGGGGCTTCTGTTGGATTGTACATATCTAACAGTTGCACACAAACAAATTGAGGAAATTCTATAATGACAAAACTCATTTGTATGCACAGTGATAATATAAAATCTATTTCAAGGCTTCAATTGGACTTAGGTGATTCATAGACTTTGTTCTTACCTTTTGCCAGAGGGATGAATTACAGCCACACTGCAAATTTGATTGTGCATGGAGAGTATGTGAAAGGAAAGCTGTGTAGCTAGAGGCTCAGGGTGCACCTTACTGAGACAAAAAAAAAAGAAAGAAAATGACAAGAATACAAAGAAATTATAAAATTATTTAAAATTGCAAAGACATATGGGATGGGAAGGGGACACTGAGGTGGAAGAAGCTATATACTAATGCATTAGACAGCTAATTAATTGTTTAAAGTAGTGTTTCTTAACAGGTTACTGGTTTAGTCCTTCACTTAAACCAAGGAAAGATTGCAAAGAAATTGTAATAAAGAATTCTCTCATCTAAATAAAAATGAAGATAAACTGATCTAGGGAAACTGTTAATTTTATTGAAGGAGACAAAGCTGGGTTCAGCAATTCAGGACACAGAAAGCAAAAATAGACATTTAAGTCAAAGAAAGATAACAAAGGTCATATTGGTTATTAATTTCAGAACAGAAAAGATAAAATAGGATTCAAACTTTATTAATTTCATCCAAAGCAGCTGAAATGGAATATATGGTTCATTAATTTCAGTAAGGAAACCCAGAATAGATACTATTTATTTAATTTTGTATCTTAAAGTAAGGCAGAAAATAAAAAAAAGCAACTAGTTATTAACTGGTGACAAGATAAGGTTATATCATAAGGCAGACTTTAGAATCCATTTGGGAATTTATTGAGGTTAAAGCAAGGTGAGGAGGAAAATGTGAGACTATATTTCATTTTAGCAGTATAGGGGAAAAAGCCTGGTAAATATGGAGCTGGAGAGCATCTACATATGAAGTCAGTACAGTCAATGACAATACAGTTGTCTGTGTCCAGATTATTTCAAGCATGTCCTCAATTGTGTTGCTTAAACAGGAGCAAAGTGTGTGTCACCATGGCATAACTAACAAAGATATCATTTCCCCAAAGAGTAGAAAATTCACTGACTCAGCAATATGTATGGGACTGTATAAAAATTTTTGTTTCTAAGAAAGATATGCTTTAAAAACAAACAAACAAACAAAAAATGTATCTCATAAAACTAATTACAAGCAAGAACACAATATAAATAATATTAAAATAGTGGATTATATAATTTCATAGAATCAAAGATAGTGTTAGAATTTTACAACTGCAGTGAGATATTGTGCTAATAGGTATTAATGTACAAAAATAATTTCTTGATGTGGCTTTCAGAAATAAGTAACATGAGGGAAAAACCTAAGGCAAAGGTCTAGCATAGGATTGAACTGCTATGTCGTCAGGCTGGCACTTGTCAGATTTTTCTTAGAACATTGAACTTCAATTTTATACAGAATGAATCAACAAACTCTCTGCTCTAGATGTCTTAATGTCTGCTTCAGCAACTAAAAATATATATTAACATTTGTTTCACAAAGTTAATTGCAATCTCAGCCTCAAACACTCGTGGTTGAAAAGTAAACATTATAGAGAAGTCCCACCTCAGATAACACATATACTTTCACAATCCTGCTGATGAAAATAATTATATACTTTGGTTTTTTTCCCCTTTGGTGTATCTTAGGTAATACTGAGACAATAAAACTTTTTATTAATTACTGTTCTTCCTGGACTTCATGTAAAAGTTCAATATCTATATGCAATTTATGCTCGTGCTCTCTAGAATTACGACTGGGATTATTTTAGTTCACAGTTCAGTTTTCAAGTATGTGTCAAAAGTAAAAAGAAGTAAAATGTACATTCTTTACAAAGGATTTTTTTTAATTCCTTTTTACTTAGGTGGCATATAGGATAGTAACACATAAAGTAACAGATCCAGACAATATAAAAAGGCGTGCTGATGTTCACCTCCTTCATTCCCTCCGCCAGTCTGCCAGGTGAAATGATTCAGTCTATTGACTTGACTAATAATATTACCTTTTCAATACATTTGAAAAACAATGCTGAAGTTGTACTTTCCTAGTGCAAGTCCTTATAGGGACTATAGTTCACAGTCCCATTTTTTGTTAAGAGCTGGTTTCCCTGGACTATTTTTCCAACAGTGTAAGACAGATATTGTTGAAGGATGGCCCATGTTTAAGTTCTTCATTTTGAGAACATCAGACAAAATCTGGTGTCTATAGAAATAAGGTTAAGGCTCACCTACTTAGTCGGGTTTCATCACATAATTACATTATTTCATTCTGTATTTGGAATGGATCATGAGTGGAAAATATGTATTGAGGTATATATTGTGGAGGGAACAACATTTCTGCTCCCAGTGTAAGGAAGAACTAAAGGAGGTAAGTACTTCTTTTAGCAAGTTATGTCTAAGAAACAAGTAATCCTGGGTAACATCGAAAAGGTGTTATTTCACCTCAGTGAACAGGATTCAAATCAATTGCCAGAACATCCAGTGCTGCTTGAGATGATGGCCTGGGGTATTGGAGACACCTGTACAGGGATGGTAGGTAAGTCGTAAGATCAGTGGAGACCTCTGCCATCTGGGCCTGGGTCAGATGGATCTCAAATAGCAAGCATCAAACATAGTCACCTATATTCAAACAGCTGAAGTTCTCCCACTGGTCAGAAGAATCACTAAAAGAATTATTCAATTGTTTAAACATAGAAGTGTTCTGCTATCTGCGATGCTTTGGGTAACCTCCCTTGCCTGCAGACCTTGGATGAGGAAGGTACAGGCCTCCTGTAACTCCTGTGTCCACCTGTTGCTTCCTAGAAAGGAGACCAGCTACACTGACATGATGATGTTTCAGATACCCTTGGCCATGTCAAATAACATTAAACAACTCCTATATTTAGACAACTGTATCTTTCCATGGATACCTAGTTTAAAGCAAGCTGAACTTATTTCTCAGCTCCAGTGATTGCATTGATTAGTTCTGCCTTGATTATAAAGTGAGATAAGATACCTAGTTCACACATAGACACTTGAATTTGTGAGTGTTAATCTAAAACTGAATCCCATATATAGCAAAGCATTACCATTTTAAATCATCCAGACAGATTTAAACCAAGACAGGTTTAATCTAGTAGGCTAATTGAAAATTCCCCCCAAAATTCAGCTGACTCTTTATCTTGTGCAGAATGGTTCGACCAGCTTTAATTACTGCAACCATTCTAGAACCTAAGATGTTATCATTTTAACAGACTGCGCTTAATAAAGTAATGGTTGGTGCTGTATCTTGTATATAGTTCTCAATCTACATGAAACTATGTATGTGCTTTACTGAATATTAATTCTAAAGAAGTTGACCCTTTAAGAGTACAAAAAAATTGCATCTCAGTGTTATTCAAAACGTTATCTGTGCTGGCATTTTGTCATAGAGTCATAGAATGACAGAATGGTTCAAAGATTGTCTAGTGAACCCCCCTGCTGTGGACAGGGACATCCTTCAATAGATAAGGTTGATCAAAGCCCCATCCAACCTGACTTTGAACACTTCCAGTGATGGGACATCCACAGTTTCTGTGGGCAACCTGTTCCAGTGTCTCATCACCCTCATAGTAAAGAATTTCTTCCTTAGATTCAATGTATATATACTGTCTTTGAGTTTAAAATTATTAATCCCTGTCCTATCACTACTAATGTCCTCTGGAATTAATTTTATTGAACAGTATTGAACACTTGTATTAATAATATTTTTTCTTTTAAATACTATCTTTGGAAAGTGCACTTTTAAATATGCCTAACTGTATTTTATGACATACTATATGTATCATACACATATATAACTTTGTATATTAATATAAATATAACAGTAATTCATTGACAGTTTTAAATCCATCTGTCCAGCCACTAGCAGAGACCTCTGACAGCAAGCTGTCCTTTCCACTTTTCTCAGAATTCTTTTCCACAACTTCATAACAAAGGTAGTGTCTTCAAGACTAAAAGTCATTTAATAGCTTATCCTTCTCAAGGCCTTTGTCTTGTTTTTATGATTCCCTGAGCATTCAATAAACACTGAAGATGACTACCTTGCCTAGTATCTCTTTTTTCAAATATTTTTCTATAGTTTCAGTGTGTAATCTTTTAATAATGCAATGGCTGTATTAAATATTGCTATACATATTTTTGGAAGTAACATTTTTGAGTAAATTGGCAAAACATAATGAAGTTTTCTGAAGTATATAGCTATTTTTCAATTCAAATCTAGCTTAACATTTAACATATCAGAAAGGTTGTTTGGTCAATCAGCACAGATCTGTAACTCAATCAGTCACCTCTGCCTTTTAGTGTGACATGGTTTTGTACACTGTCATGCTAGCTGCAGAAACAAGTTCTTCATTTTATACTGGCTCAAAATCTCCTGATAAAACATCAAACACTGACATATTTATTCTAAATAATTTCCTCTTCATGAACATTCAACTGAACTGCTAAAAAAGTCATCTTGTTAAGATGACATCCAGGAACAAGTTTAATCCCTGTGTGAATGAGGAAGGGTTGCACAGCTGTGTGGCCATTAATATGTCATGTGATACATTTATCATGTAATGTATGTCTTTCACAAGTTGGCATTTATATCTGGTACCTTTAGCATCCCCTGTAAATTTGCATCTGGCACACCCAACTATGGAAAACTTGAGTTAAAGAGAAGGATGCTATCATATTTTGAGAGGTGTTCTCAAAGGCCAGTATTTCAGACTTGGATCTGCAAAAATTGCTCTTTGCCTACTGATTTGAATGTTAATGGATCTCTTTTCACTTCAGTAGTGTCTGAAAATGCTACTCCAGGATGGTCAACTATCTTACAGGTCAAGATGCTGAAATGAACATTTAGTATTCAAAAACCTATTTTCAGATAGTCCTATTCATTCTTTCCCTCCTGTAATCCTCACTTTGGGCAAATGAAGGCTTTCAACAGTGCTTTTGATCTTTCCATTTGGGCTGAAGCTAACATACAGACATAATGTTATCAAAATAGAAATTAAAAAAAAAAAAAAGCTGTGGAGTTCATATTTCTTTACTTTAGGATATGTTCTAACTCCTGTGGGTTAAATGATTATGAGGCTTTTCTTTCATGTTTGTACTTACCAAATCGCATTTTAACTTTTAAACTATAAATGGCTTATATAGCAGTCAATAATGAAGTCATTTATTAGTCAAAACAAAACTGACTAATAAATAAAGAATTTCCAAAGCAATTATCAAAGCCAGGTGCTAAAGGGATGATTTGCAAAAGTATGAAAAGTCTATTTAGTCCCTATTTTATGCAGAAATTTTGTGTGACTATGTTCTTATCATTTTTGTCTTAGAATTTTTTTCCCTGAGGTCCAATAATGAAAGTGCTTCAGAGCTTGTGTATGAATACTATCCAGCTCTGGAATCAGAACCTGTAAAATGATTCTCTGAAGGTTCCAGTTATGGAAAAATTGTAGCCATTCAAAATGGAGATGTTTATGAGCAGAGCTTTTTAGCTGAAGTACTGCAGTAATGTGATCATCAGAGTAGAAGATATTTCCATATTTCAGTTGTCTTCATCCTCTTTTTTAATCTTTCAAGATGATGTCTGTGTCATGCTCAAATGAAGGTCGTCAGCCGACACTGTTCCTGATTTGCAACAGCAGTTCAAACAGGCTCCGTTTTGAACAAACCTGGTATTGCTCTTAACTGAGCACACAGGACAGGCACTCCACTTGATCTCCACGGAGGCCCAACGAGCACACCTTCATGGTACCACCCTTTCATGTGAGAAGATTCTGGTGCATTCACAGATAGCTCAGCAATCTCTGAACTTAGGCCGTAAGAAAGCTAAGTCTTAGATATGCACCACTTAGAGCTGAAGTCACTTGTGGAAAAGTGATTTATCCTCCTAAACTGGGTAGACATTTTTGAAAAGTTTACCTCAAAGTTTATCTGAAAATTCTTCTTTTCAGTGTTGTAAAAAGTTAATCTTCATATGTATTTTTTATTGAGAATGTTATATATTCTCAGCCTAGGTGTTTTTATTGCAGCATTCTAGTCCATATGAAAATGCCTGTTTTTAAAAAAGTGTGTTAAAATAGACCCTCAGATGGTAGACCAGAATACAACAGTCAAATTACCCACTGTTAAGAAACCCTGACATAGAACCGCCCCCCACACACACACGTAGAGAAATCCTGAAGCTCTGTTCTCCTGACACCCTTTCAATAGCTTAGCTTATGGAATGGAAATGTAACTTCATGACATTAATGTATTTTGACATTCTCTGATGAAAGACCAGCACTTCTGTTATGACAATTCTCCAAAAAGACCAGTGGTGTGCTGTTACAGTGTGGCTGTATGAACAAGCCATTGTGGGATTGTAATTTGTAGTGAATCATCTGCTCTAAGATAACTGACTGAGTTCAGGCTCATATCATGCATTGGGCAGCTTGCCCCATCTTCACAGAAGTCTAAACTACATCGAATTACCTTTATCCTTCGATCACCTTTTTTTCTTTAGACCCTTTTTATCTGCTTCTATTCTGCTGCACATCTCAACTTAGTCAATGCTGATGTGACCCAGGTTAGCAACCATGCTCTTGTTCTCTGGAACTTCACATCCCAGTATTGTGCTTTTCATAATGTACAATGCTGTGAGAGCAGGTATGCACCCATAATCCATGAATCACTGCCTTGCTGACATGTTAGCAGGTTACTGATCCATGATAACCATTCACATATGCACTCCTGCCCACAATACTTAAAAAACAGTTTGTCTCTTTTTCATGAAGAGTTAAGTCACATCAATCTATTTTGCATTTACTACAGTCTACAAGCTCCCATCCACTGATTTATAATGATATGTGCGGAGGGTCTTGGTCAATGGTAAATTTTAGGTAACTCAGAGTTGCTTACCCCTCTCTGAGAAATCAGAGATTCCACTCCAGAAGTGGCATCAAAGACTGCACACAGGCAGTTATCCTGGGCCAAATAATTTCCTTTGAAATGGCCACCCCATGGGCAAACTATTTCCATGTTATATTATGCATTGTTTTATTAAAGCTTCATTTTAATTTACTGGGTTTCATTGGCAAAGAAAATGCTTTCACATTTTATATACCTTTGGCCCAAATCTGAAATTAAGACTCTTGCTAATCATTTCAGCTGCGAATGATCCCCTTGAAAAGAGCTAGAGCCTGTTGCTTATGTTTCTTTGTATTTTATTAATTTTACAAGGCACAAACAGTTATTCATTATATGGGGTTGATCCTACATATAAACATCTCAGCATTTTTTACCTTAGAAATAAAGTTATCTATTAGATTTTAATAACATAAATGAGCATTCTTGATGAGTTTAGGAGTTAAAATAAAAGATGCAATTATCTATAGAGGAAACCTATTAACCTAAGTTTACCTTTAGACATGTAAGCATTTCCTTTACTGTGAACAGAACTTTTTATACTCTTTAAATTGAATCTGTTAAAGGTTGTGCTGGGTTTGGTGACCTAGAAATGGAAGCATGGGAAACATATGGATCTGAATGGAGACTTATTTCAAAACTCTAAAAATAAAGTTTTTGTGCAGTTACAAACTCCTCTTATGATCTGGCAAAACTTCAGCAAAAATTTGGCAAATCTTACCTCAACACTGTGGTTAATTAGTGCTTAACTATTGGGATTGTTTGGGGATTTTTTTTAAATTCTTCATGAGGTAGACAAGCATATCTCCTATAAAATGAAAAAAATGACCATGTTATGATTTTTGAGTTGAATATTGCAAGTAGTGACCATGCAAACAGAGCTGCCATCTTGTGGATAAAAGTGTCCTAAGAGCAGGTGGCTCCCATTGCAGAATGCAGAAGAAAAAACAATGTATATAACAATTATCAGCTCTACCTGACTTAGCATTCAGTTCATACACAGGATTATAAGACCTGTAATTTTGAGCTTGCACATTCAATCCTAAAACCTCTTATAACCTGACTGAGTTCTAATTTCCCCCAAAATCTTTAGACCTAGCCCTTTCAATATTAATAATGTATAGGTTAAGCAACACTGAAGAACCGCTGTGTTTTTCAATTAGTCTCTGGTGCAGGGCTATGTTTTGTAATATAAATAATTGGTTTAACCATTAAATTGATGTGACAGAAATAATTGTGAAGCAATTAAATGCAGTAATGATTTCAACTCATGGGAAATATATACTAATATACCTGAGTTTTGCTTTGCTTGAGAACTCTTGTTAGATTCTTCAGCATTATTCGTATATCAAATAATATTATGTTATAGAAATAAATTATACAATTAGTTACTGAAAATCATTGGTCACTTCTCTTTCATTGTTTTGTTCTTTCCTTCTTTCATTTTCCATGTGATTTGTATTTGAAACTATAATGTCAAAAAATAACACCAGCAGCAGTCCCCCTGTTGTCTGTGCCAGGTGTAAGAGTTAACAAGCTTCTCTTCAGATAAGCAACTGATGGCACAATGATAGGAATATATGAATTGTGTGTTCCTGGAATTCACACACAGTCATGCACACCCTTCTTTGAGCACTTGTAACCTATTCTGTATGTTTATTTTATTTAAATGATTTTTCATTTAAAGAAAGGGCCTTATGACTTTTTTTGTCGAATTGGCTTGCTACTACTGCATATGTAAAAGGTATGATTTAAATCCTATCATATTTTTTCTATCTGTAATATAAATAATACTAAGTTCAAAATGGTTTTAGCCCATGCGTGACAGCATTCTGAAGAGTGAAAAATGCTGTGTGACTTGATTAGGATCATGGAACTCCTCTGTTATCTGTAGCTGTTACCTTTGCTCAGCCTGAATCTCCAAGGTTATCCATGTTTTTAAAAACACAGGTGATAGACAATTTTTCTTCTTAAAACAAGAAGCATATACAAATTCATAATTTGTCACTAATATTATTAGTCATTCAATTTCAAAACATTCATTTATCATATTTTACTGCAGAAGTCTTTTTCTCTAAAGAAAGTATCCAAATTTACACGCCACTTACTAAGAAGTATTCTCCACTAAAATTCCAAACTAACATTTCTGCTACCCATTCTAAGTAAATGTTCTACTAATATAAGTTACTGCTTAGTTCATAAAGCATAAGCTGTGTATTATCACCATCGATAACATACTTTATGAACACTGAAAACTTTATAAAAATATGGCACTCTACCATTACAGGCTCTCCAGCAGGTCATCTCTGTTAAGGATGAAAGTGCAGTCTATGTAAGAATAAAAAATGTATAGAACTTTAATTCATCATGAAAAGATTAACTAAATATGGGAAATTGATGTATTTTTCAGGCCAAATCAACCCACATAGTCAAATTTTGCCAGCAATGTGTCTGTTTGGTCTAGACTATTTATAGCATTAAATTTTCAGAAGAATACAACTTGTACACAAGATACATCTAAGCATATTTTATCTCATCAATAATTCTTTTACTTGTGATTCATATCTTCTCAGCAATTACTATGTCTTATCTTTATCATTAATCATACAAAAGCAAATCTGGCATTCCCATTGTCCAAATTCATCTTTTCTGATCTGTAATTCAGTTTTGTCACTTTGCATGGCAATGAATCTTTTTTTATATACATTTCCATCTGAACTCCCATGTTTTCTGGGCAGAAATAAATGAAGAAAGGCTTTCATTTTGGCCTAAAGTGCGTTGTGACTAATAGGTTAGCCTCCAGATCCTCACACAGAAGTGCTGTTTATTAAGTCCCCAGAATTTAATCTCCTGAGTCTCTATAACTTTGTGAAAGAACCACAAGGAAATGGCAGAACTGTTTATCAAGTTTATTCTAGAAATCTTATGTTTCACGTCTTGTATATTAAGCTAAACTGTGTCTGATTATATTTCATTTTTCCTGTTTGTTTGGCTTCGTGTGGTTGGTTCTTTTGTTTTGCTTTTTTTCCCCAGAGAAGAAACCGAATAAGAAATTTTTTTAAAAGATTTTTTTTTTTTTGTCATGAGGGATAGCAGACCACACATAAACTATGCTGGGATATAAGTTACTGTAAAAAAATACTGAATCAGGTTCCTACCCATTGAAAGAAAAAATTAGTTTCCATAGATGAAAAAAAAAGTTGATGTGGAACAAAAGATACAAATACATGTGCTAGATCAGATTTTTTGTGCTTTTCCATAGAGCAATAGGATTTTTTGTCACTGAAAGATGAGCGATCAAAATATTCATTTATGGAAAAAGCAATTCTTTAAGCACTGATTTGGACTCATTTAAAAGTTCATGTGATTTATGTTATTGCCTATAATACAGCAAAATACTTAGTGCCACTATATTTAGGACATCATACATTTGGCAGTGTTTAATGCCTCATTTACTACAGAACGTCTGGACTGCTACTTAGCATTCAAAGAATAAGCGTGCATGTGGATTTGTGCATCTCTTTTGCTGTTAGTTTTAAATACTTTAAAGACACAGTAATCAACCTGACTTTGCAACAGTGCAATGTTCTTGAATTTACACCCTTTTCCCAGTGTGTACCTTTATCAGTCTCATGGCTTAAGAGGAGGCAATGCAAAATCATTAAAAAAAGTGAGTTCTCCAGGTGCTGCATGCATTAACCTTTCCGTTAATACCTCTTCTGTACAATATTTTGATGATTACTGTCATTTAGTAAACAGATTATGAAAATGCAGTTACCTGAGGGTCTTGTTTAATAATTTAGGCAAATTAGTTTTCAGAATTTCTTTAATTGCTGCAGTCAATGGCTAAACAACAAGCACCTGTCACTCCTGGTCCCCAGAGAAGGAGCTTGTAGTCTCATTTTCCCCGGGAAAACAAACAAACAAACAAACAAAAAAACCAAAACAAAAAAACCCGAACCAACCAACCAAAAA
>WEKW01020303.1:1170-30123 GCA_013389905.1 Sula dactylatra | reverse complement strand
TATATGAGGAGTTTCTTTTTTTTTTTTTTTTTTTTTTTCATTTCTCTGTTAGTAAAGTGAAAGGGAACAGAGATTACAAGGAGTATTTCTAATGTGGGAGATGTGAGATTCTGATCTGCAACCGTCCATGCATATGGATGATGTGATATGATGAGATGCATGCAATCCATCCCCAAAACGCATTGTTTTCCTCTGGAAAGAAATCCAGATGTACTGACATGGAGAGCACATGTTGGATGTCCCCCAGTAGGAGACCTGTTTGGATGATTAAAGGAACAGAAGTGTAGATCACGCATCTGTCACACTGCAGACGCTAACAAATTTTCTGGTTTCTTTTGCTTTGTGTTTTGTTTTAAATCGTAAATGAAGCCCAATGGGTGCCTTGATAACACAAGAAAGACTGTACTAAAAGAAGATCATGGTCAAGGACTTACAACTCAGATTTTAAGATAGTTTTGCAACTTAGTTTAGATCTCTTGCCTTATATAGCATGGTCCTTTTTGCTTCCATAGTTGTACCTGTCCACATAGGAGTGTGACGCTGTGAGTGCATCAAGTGAATCCCATGTGTTTTAGTGAGGGTGATATTAATTTTAGCTTATTTCAGTCAGGAAGGTTAGTCTTTATAATCTGTGGAGAGAAAGAGACATCTCCAAAAAAGAATTCATCTCATCCTTCAAATAATTATTTCTGATAGATGAGCTAAATCACTCTCTAGACGGGTCAAACTCACACTGTATAGACAACCTGCCTGAATACCTTCAATTATGTGTCTAACTTCCAGACTTTTAAATATGGTCTAATTAAGATCTATAAGATTTCTGAGTAGCAGTGAATCCTACCAGTAACATAATAAATAAACAAACAAATAATTATACCCATTATTTGCTGTACCTTTGAGCCACAATAATGTAGCAATAAATGGACTCTGGACATCATCTCTGCAGCAGCATGGGTGTTGGCCAGAGCATTTTGGCCCAAGACTCTGAGATTCCACAGGTATTTGCTGGCAGTAAGGAAACCTAAAGGTTTGGGAAACGTAGACCCATGGCTGGCAATAGGGGGAAGCATGTTCCGTCTTTTACATTCATTCAAGCATTGTCTCCCCTGTTTAAAACTCTTCTTATTCCTATCCCATACCATTTGTTTACCTGCTCCCAGAATTATTGGAGGCTCTAGCTATTGCTCATATACACTGCATATTTTCAAAGTATTACAACTCGGCTGAATTTGATCAGATTTTTCTCCCTAAAGACAGAGATAGCACACACATTGTTTCTCCTTCCACTCTTTAGGTCCCTGCACTAACATTAGGGACTCTGCAGACATTCAAAGTATTGAGCACAGACAAAGAAATGTCACTTCTCATCTGATTCTTTGACAACAACATCAGGTGTCTAGTATCTATAATTTCAGGACAAATGGTCAGTGTCCATAATGGTAAACAGCAATTTTTAAACAGGGGCATTGGGCAGTCAGCCTACCCTTTCAGCTGTCAGTCCATCCTTTTGGATCAGTCTCTAGGCAGGAGTTCTTAAGCAATCTTATGAGTAATATGACAGTTTACCCTGCCCCTATGCATAAAACATCCCAGAGAATTTAATCTAGTGAATCCTTCATCAGGCCTATGATTTTGGTTGAAATAATTTGTTGCAGTTTAAAAATACAGACAAATAACATAGCACAAATTTGTTTGATACATTGTTACTATTCCTTATAAATCCAGACATGAAGTTGGAAGTTACTGGATACAACATATTGATATTTTCTTATCAACTCTCAGAATCAATCTCTTCATAAACTTTGGATTTTAGGATCTCAACTTTCTTACAGTGTTACCTAATTGAGAAGTGAATGATTATAATGGATAAACAGACGGCAGAAGGGTACTTTCAAGAGAGAAAAATTAGAAAACTGTGAAAATACTTCTCTCCCCCTATTCCCTGGCTTATAAATTTAACAATTAAATAAAATAGTGTGGTCAGATTTTCAAAGAAGACTTACTGCTTCCTGAATGAAACTTAATATAAATAATCTATTAAAATGTATCATAGAATAATATTACATTATCTCTCACAAATGGGAAATATGGCTTTCACAGTTGCCAAGCTGTACTTATCCGCATCTGATGGTCCCCATTAATTTTTAACAATCGCCCTGTCACAAGACCAGTGAGCTGTAGAAAATACTGTGGAGATGTCACATTCCTTGATGGTTGCAGTTAATGCTGCTGCCCCTCTGAATCAGCATGAAATGTAGACATTTTTATGACTGAATCTGCAATCTGGGATTTGATCATGCTATTTATAGTATTGCTAATGGTCTGTAGCACTGACAAGGGGTGTGTTGAAGTCATGCTCTCAGTTACCCTTGTTTTCAGTTGTAAAGGCAGAACAGACATCTGGATCCTACATATCAATTACTAGACAGAAAATAACAGCACAAAGAGGTCATGAATTTCACTGGTGAAAGATTTTAATACGTTTGACTTTTTTTTTTTTTCTTTTTAATGTCTGTGGATTTTTTACCAATATTCTTTCTGAGAAAAGGGGGCAAATGATTTTGATCTAGTTTCTAGAAAGTCAATTGCAGTCACATAGCAAAACAAAAGAAGGCTTAATGACATATCAAGAAAGTAAAGTTGAACTAAAGAGGAAACAGCTATACATGGATTTTAAACAATTCAGGTTACCACATGTTACTATATTAGCAAAATGCAGTTTTCAATTTTTATCAAAATATTTTAGAAACACTGCCTCAATTCCAAGAAGGAACGGTTTACTTCAAAGTACTCATTTTGTTTCCAGACTAAATTTCTAAAATGTATAATATCTAGTTTGTTTTAATTTTTGAACCTAAAAAAGGTTACGTACTTTGAAAACCAATATTTGGGAAGAATACTTCTGAAGTTAATAACATTAGAATACTTAGATTCCTTGATTTTTCTACCTCTCTGAAAGCATATTTGAATATTACCATGCCCAATATTCCCAAAATTATCAAGAAGCCTATTTAACGCCATTGTCCTCATGATTGCTGCTGTAACCAATTTGTAAAGAACAACAGGAATTATAGGATATTGCTTCATTCTTTCATCTTAAAATTGTCATAGAACCATGGGGGAGAAAAAAAACCAACAGCAACAACGAAGTATATTAGTGATCCCAGGAAACAGTGCTTCCTTTCCTATGGGTTTATGTCCCTTAATGAATTAACTCTTTAAGTGACTTACACTAAGATCCCTTGTTAGCTCTCCATATGCTTGTAAAATTAAGCCTTTCTTCTCCCTGGAGGACTAACAAGTACTGGCTTGTGACAACTAGTTAGAATCAAGTACCTTCACTAGCATACCAGGAGAGCTGTGTTTTCTTGACACCTCTCCTTTTCCTCCAATACAGAATACAGGGAGTAAGCGATGGGTTACTCTGTTCTGCTCTAGTTGGCACTAGAGGATTGTACCCAACATGTCCAACTTTGGTGTCTACTACTGCATTCAAAAGTTATTCAGTGGGGATGAAGAGCAAGCCTATTTTCTCAAGAAAATAAACAGTGGGATTGTGTTTAAATGTGTGGACACCAGAACTGTTTCACTAGAGCTATGAGAACTTTCATCAGCTGAGGATATCACTGGAGCATGGATCTGTCCTCTTCCATGGGGATGCTGGGAAGGAGCTGGGAATTTGCAGTTTTTAGAACAGCAGTATAGAATGAGCCACAGACATTTCACAGACACTGTGTTATGAGGACACAGTCTGTAAAATATTTTCAGAAACACGCTAAGCATTTCATATGTAACTATAGCTCTAGTATATCTTATGAAATTTTACAGTTAGTTTTTTCCTATATAGTAATTTAGTTTGCATGAATATGATTTAGTAAGACACTGAAATATCCTCTCTATCAAATCATCTTCTATGGGTACTCAGAAGTAACATTCATTGAAGTCTTCCCAGAACAGGTACAACTTCTGAAGGCTGAAGTTCTCTAAAAAGATTTATTCCTTTGTTTAGTTTAACCAAAAATTTCTGAAAGATAAATGTTTCATTCCCAGTTGGGTAATTGTTTCTTCCTGGTATCTGACAGAGACCTTTAGGTTGCTTCTAAATCAGAAGTAGACAAGAGAATAAGCAGACGCAAATCCTCAGTGGGCTTGTTAACTTCCTTCCTGTAACAGAGAGAGGAGGTATCAGTTTCTTGCACACTTGCAGTGAATTCCCTCCTGGGCCTCGCGGTGTTTCACATTGGCACTGCAGTTGGCTCCCTCAGCTTCAGGAGAGCTACACTAAAAGAAATGGTTAGACTGACTTTGCTAAGGTATTCAGAAACTCAAGAATCACAAAGGACTGTGACAGACAATTATAATATCATTGATATGAATAACCATACTTAATCATATGGATAATGGGAGATAACTGACTAGGTCCCACCTGCTCAATGCCTCCAGATGCATTCAGAGACTAAAAATCTGTGCATTTGCACTAGAGTCTCACACTTCCTTTCAGGAGAGCCTTACTCATTTTCAGTTATTTGGTTGCATTAGCAACCTTACTTTTAATATGGCTTTTTATAAAGCATTACATTTTCAAGAAAGGATTTTTTTTTTTTTTTTTTTGGTCACATTTGGTATGCTCTACAATATGTTCCAGGAACCATACTGCATTTGAGGTAAAAGCTTTTAAACAGCTTTGCTGCTGTATTGAACAAGGTGACAGGAAACTTGAAACTAAATTGTACATTAAACATTTGAGTTCTAGGCAAACCTGTTGAACTTGTGTTGTATTTACAGGATCATATCACAATCACTGACCAGCAGACACAGGGGGAGACAGGGCTTTTCCTACCCAGCCAGTTGAATTTGGGACACTGTGCAGCCACAGGAATACAGGAATATGGGCATGTTAGCTATCTAGGAAATCAAGTAGCATTGTAACTTTGTAGTGCTCTGGTGAATGACAAATGCTGGATTATTTTTTTAATTTTATGCAGTGACTGTTTAATAGAAAATATACAGAGAATGCAGAGAGTTGGTTGCAGAACCAGGGCAATTATGTTCCAGAGAACATAGTGCAGAGCAGATGTATTCCCTGGTGCACACCCTGGGCTTTGTGTGTGCATCATGACCGTGTTCTCTTTTCACTTAGGGATGAGAAACCCAGACCTCTACAACCCCTGTTCCCCTCTGAAAGAAAGACCGGATGCCACTGTGCACTCCAGTAGTTATTCTGATCGGGATGACTGGGAACCAGGGCAGTGATGCAAAGCACAGACTATCTGCCCCACAGGTAGACACAGTGCTGTTTGTAGACAGCCTGATGTGGGTCTGTGCTCAGCATGTAAACTTCCTTGACAGTCACTCAAAGACACTTAACAGAGCATGTAACATAGGTAATCATCATTGTTCACTAGTCTGCTGTATTTTATGTGGTCTAATAAATTTACTGTCTAAAATAAACAGTCTGATCTTGACCTTGTGCACTATGAGTGAAGTTACTCAGAGAACATATTAATCCTCCTCATTCTTTTAAAGCTTTGATGCCACTTTTAAAAACCTTCACTTAAATCACAAAAAGATGTTTTTAAGAGCATATTTGGCATCAAATTCTCCTATGCTTCCTTACCTGTATGTCTACTTTACTACTCCTTACATCTTAAAATCAATGAATAAAATTATTCTGTGAAGGACAGAGTAAATGAAGACAGTCTGAAGAAGTTTGGTGTGGTGTCTTTCCCTTGGTAAAGATTTGTGATTACACTAATCATCTGCAGACTGGGACAGGGATGAGCTTTTGGCACACAGGAAAGACCATTAGTTCTCATACATTTCCTTAACTGACTGTTGTCAGAGAAAAGCTTGTAAGATCTAGCTAAATGCAAAGATGTCCTAAAAGATATTTGTCTCTTCAGAAAGAGAAATTGGGTGGGGATGTCTTGATGGGAATGCTTTCTAAAGTGATAATCTTTCTCTGTAGTCAGGTTTTTGGGTACGACCAAATTGGTGCCTGGTGTATAAGGAAAAAAACCTTTCCTTGACCTAACTTCACCCTTTTTGAAGTTATAGACTACGAAAGGTAACATCCTGTGTCTGCAATACGAAACCACTTTTGCTTTCTGACTCATGCTGCTCTGGCCAATGTCAGAGCACATGTTTCCTGAGTATCTGTGGCCCTGCACTCTTGTGGCCAAATTTTGTCAGTTTAGAATCTCAGATTTTTGAGAATTATGGAGCTCAGATTGCCTTTTTTAACTCCTCATTGATTTCCTGTACAGGTTTTTTATTGACTAAAGGCCTATTTCCAGCCCAGCAAGCCAATCATATCATGGGTTGCATAAAAAGAAACATGGCTAACAGGTTGAAGGAGGTGATTCTGCCCCTCTACTCCACTCTTGTGAGACCCCACCTGGTGTATTGCATCCAACTCTGAGGTCCCCAGAACAAGGAAGACGGGACCTGTTGGAGCAGGTCCAGAGGAGGGCCATGAGAATGATCAGAGGAATGGAACACACAGGAAGACAGACTAAGAGAGTTGGGGTCGTTTAGCCTGGAAAAGAAAAGCCTTAAGGGAGAACTTATTGTGGCCTTTCAGTGCTTAAAGGGGGCTTATGAGAAAGACGGAGAGAGGGACGTTTTACCACGGCCTGTTGAGATAGTGTCACCAAAATCTGGAATAAAACTCCTTAACACCAATGTAGCATTAAGAAGCAGGCATTTTTTATTACAGGGGCAGATGCACAGGGGATAATTCCTCCTAGCGTGTATACCACAAGTCACGATAGTCAAAGCTGATATTGCTCAGTTACATACATATGCATTAGATTTCCTGGAACTAATTATACCTGCATCTTAATTACCCATGTGTTTTAAGTCCCTTAGGAGCCCCTGAAGAGGTATCAGGTGGTCTCCGGTGGTCCCTAGTGGTTTGCTGAAGGGGTGTTTTTTGTGTCCTTTCCATGAACTCCTCCTTCCACATATGGTCATGAGTTGGCCCATCGAGTAATCTTGTCACACTGTATTGCAAGGTGTGTTTGTTTCAAGGGGTGTTCTGACTCTTATCTAGATGAAGATGTCCTTAGTTCCTTTTGTCTTGGTTTCAACTGGCGCCTGCTGCTAGGTTGTCTGCATCCCTCCAGGATGTCCCACATCATGCTTGCGAAGATTATGTCCTTGAGTGCATTCTTGCCTCAGGCACCTTACAACAATAGGACATGGGGTAACATTTTTAAACCGAACAAGAATAGATTTAGATTGGATCTAAGGAAGAAATTCTTTACATTAAAGGTGGTGATATACTGAAACAGGATACCCAGAGAATTTGCAGATGCCCCATATCCCTAGAAGTGTTCAAGGCAGGATTGGATGGAGCTTTGATCAACCTATCTATTGAAAGATGTCTCTGCCCATGGCAGGGGGTTTGGACTAGATGGCTTTTAAAGGTCCTCCCGGTCTATGATTCTGTAATTCTATTGACTGTTTCTACCTCAGATCCTTAATCTTTTAATGACCCCTCAGAACCACTGTTGCTTTGTGCTTTGGCCAAATAAATTAGAAAAATAATGAAAATTTTTGAGAGTGAAGAATGCTTGAGACTGATAGAATTTCTGGGCAGTGGCTGAAAGCTACACAGCTTGGAGCTCTATGGTCTGCCTCCTGCAGCTGTACAAAGCCCATTGATTTTTGTGGACATGAAGATTCGGATCTAATAATGGCTAGAAGGATCAGAGACAACATGTGAGAGGGGATCTTCTTTCCCTGATCATTTAGATCAGGGACATGACCCCCACACTGGGTACTTCTTTCATGGCCTGGGTTCTCCTATGTCTAGTTTTTCACCAGGGGAAATATCCATATGCAGCCTAGAAGTGCTGCTTATTACTTAAATTGACTAAATTAGTCAATAAAATTTTAGATTTCCTGATACGCAACTGAACATCCTTTTTGTGATCAGCAATTACTCAGAGCCTAGAAATTTCACAGATGTCTGCTTCATTCAGTACCTGTGCTCTGAGCAGCACCGTGTAAGCCAAACCTTTGTCTTGCACAGTGACTGACTGTAAATCACTCACACCAGCACTTCTTAAATTTACGGTTTACATACCCTCTTTTCATTTTCTTCACATTTTCTAAAACCTCACTACTCTATAATAAAAGTAGTCCATTAAAAATGCAGAAAATGATAAAAAAGGAAATTACAATTTCTGGTAAAATATAGTTTTTCTTAACTGCAATTCAATTTAAACATTAATGACACACTGTAAATATAATATTGACTGGTTTATAGCAATATTATGAATATAAGACCTTGATAAAACGTGTTTAAAAGAACTTGCTGAAAGAAAAATAAAGATGATGCTGTTATTGTTGCTTATTTTTTCATTCTGATTTGATTTGGTAAAAATTAGTGAGGTAATTCAGGTAGCCTTGGAAGAGTTTTGTTGATGTTGCTTTCCAGTTCAGTGCTAGATTGCACAAGTAACAGCTCTTCAGTGGTCCAATAAGGACCAACTTTAGTAATGCAGATATATATTTTTGTAGAAATGCACTGTCTACTTTTGCAGCAGCAAGATTTGATAGGATTTATGGGATATTGGATGAAATCTTATGATTGACTTCCAATTTCATCACAAGTATCATTACAATATAGCTTCAGGTTTACAAAAATAATTTGTTCATCTGAAAATACCACCTATATAACGCCAATTTTTGTGCTAATGTGGATTTCCAACTGTGTAAAGCAGAAATGTAGGTAAATTCAATTTAACATGCCCAGAGGCACAGACTTACATACTCCTTTCTGAAACTAATCAGTTATTCATTCATGAATCTCATTTTCCTCAGTCATCACTACATGCTTTACACTTCAACCTTCACACCATCTTACCTTTCAAAAGTCAGTTTTCAGTTACAAACAGTGAAAAACATTTAATTGATATATAAGATACTCCAAATAAGCTATTTGTAGCTCATTTTCCCCCTCAAAGAACACCTCTGTTTTCCAAAGAGTATAAGTATTACTTGACTGCTTTTTACGACAAAGGCTCACTCCCTTCCCCAACTCCTAATAATTTTTGAACATTTTTCCTAGTTTAATAGAGAAAGCCAAAGTTTAGATAAGAACACTTCAAGTTTTGTGAAAACTAATTGCAGGAGGCAGAGACTCTGAAAGAAAGGCAGGAAAACCTCTATCATTGTACACTGTCTGGCAGAAGCCAGCTGCCCAATTAGCACATGCAGACTGGCTGGTGATGTGGTGTGCCTAAAGCTTCAGTCTGTCTTATGGCTAGCAGTGATGTCACAGGTGTCCACTTCATGTGGAGATGACTTAGGAAAGAAAAGATACACATCTATAGGAAAGTTTCTTTACCAGTTCTGTGCAGAGGACAATTTTTTCCTACTAAGCCTTGCAGCAAGAATAGAGCTTTTCCCCTGTGCTGACAGGTTTCCACTAACCAGTGATTAGTCTAAGCATATTTTTCACTTGCATTTCTTGACCAATGTTTTAATACTGCTCTTTCCTCCTGACTCTGCCCTTTACCACTTTATCTTCTACTCAGTCATAGCTGTCCCTATTGCTTCTCTCCTCTCTGGTGGTCATGTCTTTTAAGATAATCCAGTGTTTCTCAGCTTGCAGCATGCGGACCACAGGTGGTTCACAGATGCCAGAAAGTGGCATATGAGAAGCTGAGTTGTTTTTTAATCAGATACATTCACACACACAGATTCAAGTAAAGATACAAACCAGNTTTTTTTTTTTTTTTTTTTTGTTTCATTTTACCCATGTAGAATTCCCGCTGAGGATCCCATTTGACCTGCGGTTACAGACACTATTTTTTTTATCTCGTGTGCTAGCACAGTTTTCAGTGCACTAAATAATTATAGTCTGCGCTCATATTGTTACAATCTAGACCATTCAGGGTGAGTTTCTAATATACCCGCTATGTTCCATTACAAAAAATGTAATATAACGCAAACTCACCTATGGATCCTGGTCCTATGTTTTAAACTGCTAGGGCTCAGCTTTTAATATTTGGATTGAAATTCTTCAATGAGATCTGCTCCATCTGATCCTTTTTTCTTTTTAGTACTTCAGTTGTATTATGGTCTTTGCAGACTAAGAGAAATCAGGTATGCCTATGTAGTACTTTTCCTTCTGTGCTACAAGGTAAGCAAAAGCCATGTGGCCATCTTAGTAATAATTTCTGCATAAGGTAGTTATAATAGTCAAGACGTAACCATCAATACAGTCATTTAGCTTTTGGGTTCAGCTGGCCCTCATCCTGCTCTCTTACAATGCTACAAGCAGAACGAGCTCATGTCTTCTTGCAGTGCAACCTGTTAGAGAAAAATATTCAAAGAAGCAGTAGATAACAGAGCAATTCCTTCAAGAACATGTGTTCTCCAGATTCATATATAGCCTTTCCTTGTACTCCTGATTAATCTGGTTTGTTGGCAATTCCTTTTGTTCATGTTATTTATATATAGTAAACATATGCTGGTTTGAGTGGTTTTTCTCTTGTAGTTTGTAAGTGTTGAAAAGTTATATATTGATAACATTGATTATTGCATTTTGTGTAGCTTAAAAAAAGAATGACAAAGTTGTCATTTATTGTCATAATATGCTCAGAATTGTACCTTGTCAATCTTCAAATGAATGTTTGGTGTACAGCTTAATCCTTTAATCTATTACTGAAAGTTTCTCAAGAAAATATATCATTGCTGTGAAGTTTACTCAGAGATAGTGCATCTGAAATTCATACTTGCTCTGAAAAAACATACTTACATCATCCATGGTAATGCTCTTACAAATGGAAATTACTGCATTTAGAGAATATACAAAATATGGTAAATAATCCTGAGCTGCTTATTCTCTTTAAAGTAATCATATTTTTATTTGAAAAGAAAAAAAATAATATTATAAATATGCGTATATTGCTCTAAGAGAAGAAGAGAACAAAACCTACATAATTTTCAGAAAAATGTTTGGTCTACAAAGAAAATGGTTAATGAAACCTGAGTCAGTGGTGCTCAGGTGTTTTAAGTGAAGCTCTGCTTCATTGACAGACTCCAAAAAAACCGATGTGATCCTATTGAGACAAGTGCCACATAATCTGTAAATATTTTCAGTCAGTTTTATCGTTTTGTAGACCTGAGATTTGGGGGGGCAGGGCTGTGGGGGTGGTTCTGAAATTAATTTTCTTATTTCCAGATTACATGCCTTCTTTCCCATAAGTGCATGAAGACACAGAATTTTGTCAATTAAAATCTTCTTATTGTACTTTTTTTGTGACCTGGTTAAAGGTACTGGGAAAACAAGGAACTTCTGTTTCTAAACTGATTCTACTGTTATGTGTTTTTTCTATGCATGTTAATATATTGTCATGAGATATAATTACTGATTTCTGTCCAGATAACTATATCACTTAAATTGTCCTTGCCAATAAGATATAATCTAAATATGCAAAAAGGAAAGAGATGAGTGCAGTAAATAGATTGACAGACTTAAGAAATTTATTTACTTTTTCTTTGAGTGGGTCTTTCATTTATAAGTAGGTGTGTGGTGGAACATTATGTAATGCAGTTTAATATGAAAGGAAAACTCTTTGCAGAAAGGCTGAAATCTTGAATTTTTTAGGGGAAAATATGTCATGCTGGGTCCAACAGCCTAAGAGAGGTAAAGCTGCTGCTGCTCCATGTGCTATCTCTCAGCTTAGCAATGATTTTCTCTGTAAAACTGAACTAAGGTACACAGCTATGCTGCACTAAACTAATCCTTGGATCTCAGGCAGCTGAACAACTGAGAGGTGGATTACAGGTTTTCACTGGGTACAAGGCCAGGTGACTGCAATCATAGTTAGAAAATGGGAAATTATGAAATTAATTCTTGATTAATAAATTCAGCTTCTTAGTAGATTAAAAAAATTGCTGAGGAATGGCAGATAGCGGAGATGTAGAAGCACCATAAAATCAGTATATGAAGCCAGATGCCTAGCACAACACCCAAGATCCTGATCAAAGCAGTGAACTTAATTCTCAGCATGTGGTATGACAGAGTAATGCTCAAATATGCAATGCACATGTTCAGCTAAGGACAGGGTTGCTCCTTTCATCCTCTAAGGAAAAAGATAGGCTCTTGCAGCAACTGCTCAAGGGACCAGAAATATTTATATAGTATAGTTTTGAGCCCATGGAAGTATTCTTAAGTTACCTTTTAGCCACATATTAAATATTTTGCTATATACTGATGTTTTAGTTCAATAATTATAAACAATCATGAAAGAGGGAAGGCTCAGACCTACAGATTTTTTCATGTAATGGTTAAAAAGTTTGAAGTCTAGAACAGCTCCTCAAAATATCTTACTAGTATTAACCAAGATAATTTTACTGTTCGAGAATGCTACCACAAAATGAAAAATAATAAGTTAATGTAAAATGTGCGGACAGATGAAGCATATGGTAGATATTGGTAGTTAAATTAGCATATTTTTACCTTTGTTTAGGATAAGATTAGTTGTATCAGCTGTAGGTGTGACAAAACAATGCTTCTTTTTGTGTGCTGTGTCTCCTTCATGACCTGGGCTCTTTTGACAAGAACCCTGCCAGCAGGTCCAGGGAGGTGAACCTTCCCCTCTCTTTGGCACTTGTGTCATCTCATTTGGTGGACTGTGACCAGTTTTGGGCTCCCCAGTACCAGACCAGAGTGAGTCCAGCAGAGGATCACAGAGATAGTGAGAGGACTGGAGCACCTGGCATACAAGGCTGAGAGCTGCTTCTGCTCAGCCTAAAGAAGGGAAGTCTCAGCAGAGGCCATATTGCTATCCAATCTGCTACATGATGCAGCCAGACATATCTCCCAGAGGGGTACAGTGAAGGGGTGCAAGGCAGCAGTGGGGACAATCTGGAAGATGGGGTATGCCAACTAGATGCAAGTCAAAAAAAAAAAAATCATGAAGGTGATCACATGCTGGGAAATGTTGCCCGGAGGGATTGTAGAGCCTCCATCCTTGCAGGTGTTCAAAACTCAGCTGGTCATGGCTGTGAGCAACTTGCTTTAATTGACCTTTCCTTTCAGTAAGGCATTGGACCAAATAATTGCTAGAAGTCCCTTATACTCTATGTAATTCTATGATTCTTTGATTCTAACTTTATAAACACTTTATATTCATATATGTTCACATATACATATATATACATATATATGAGTATAAATCTACAATTCTCCTGTTGTTCTTTGTTTAAACAAAGTTCTGGCATCTAAGCTGAATGCAAGAAACTTGAAAGAGACTTTGATTATAGCAGTCACCCACCCAAAATTTGTGGGAATGCTGGAATA
The DNA here is from genome assembly GCA_013389905.1 of Sula dactylatra. Taxonomy (NCBI): domain Eukaryota; kingdom Metazoa; phylum Chordata; class Aves; order Suliformes; family Sulidae; genus Sula; species Sula dactylatra. Next base: position 16,799 of record WEKW01020303.1, on the reverse strand, counting down.
TGACAGTGCAGGCCCTTTCTTGCTGCTGTTCCAAACATACTCCTGCAGGCAGTCATAGGTGTTTCACAGTGCAAAGAATCGTTGCACACATTTTACCTAAATGAATACTGCCCATAATTCATACATGGTAACGTTTGTAAAAGGACTGTATGAAACAAAGTACTCCCTCCACCCCAATATATATTGTTTATCCTCACATTTACTGGCAATAAACCTCTGTTCTAAATTAGTAAAATATGCAATCAGTCACTCTTCAACTTACAGCAAATTCCTTGAATTTAAAAAAGTAAATCTGATGTTTGTGTTTTAGAATATCTGCATATAATGTTATATTTCTTGTCATCCTTTATTTTTTTTACTGTTACCTGTAGACAGGTTCTGACCAGTTTGATATTCTAGTCCTACACAATGGCAAAACAAATTATTTTTAAAGCTAGTGTCAAATTCTGTCTAGATCCAATAATTAGAGAAAATGATTTCTGTGAATTTCACAGGATAGGGACAAAGTGTTATATTGCATTACTATATGATAATGCTATTGTTGTCTTGGGACAGTGATAAAATCAAGCGTAGTGGTTATTCTAAACACAGTCATTCTGTCAGTAAAGAAGTGTCTTCATTAATTAGATAAGATGAAAATTTTTGCTTTCTTATACTTCAACCTCTGTATCATGGTTAGTAGTATACAGCTGTCTCGATTTCATAATGGAATTTTAAACTCACTGTAATTCACAAGGGATTGAAAAACCAGTTTCAGGAAACCTCAGACCTCTCAGAATTCATTGCTATGACATTTCCCAATTGGACTGAACTTCTGTAACACATTGTAAATAGTGAAGGGAAATCTGATCTCCTGCACTCCAGAGTGACTTAAAATTAATGAAGCTGAAAATTTTGTGAACAAGAACATAATTTGTCCAAGTGTCCCAATGAATACGAACTGTAAACTTTTCTCTTTTGAATATTTAGGAACTGAGATATGAATAAAATATGTGCAAACAAAGAAATTGAATACACATTTTTTTAAACATAATGTAAAACTGAGTTGTTCTTTTCTGACTACTGAGTATTAAATTAATTATGTCAGCCAAATGGAGACAGAATATGTATTCAATCAATGTTGAAATATAACAGACACTATACATTCTTTTTATTTGAATAAGAAAATTTCATCTCCTTATCATCACAAGATGAAAATAATACATAGAATTCAGCAGTTGAAGCCAAATTCTACTTCCACTGGAAAAGAACTTCAGCACACAATAAAGGAGTTTTCTTTTTTCTGTAGAAGACACTTTTTGTATATACCAGAGAAGTTCAAGAACATCTTTCTCTGACCTTTTTTCATAGATTAAATGCAGTGAAATAAATTGTGTTTTACAGGGTATTGACCGCAAGCTGAAATTCTTGCATCAAGCTGAAATTCTTGCATCAATGAATTTTCCATTTAGTAGTATAGTCTACTTTCTTACTGAAGTCGTAACTAGTGCATTTCTGTTATATTTCTGACTGAGTGCTGCAAAATTTTTGAGATTAATAATAAATTAAATATTTATGGGATGGAGGATATCCTACTACAGATATTATAGATTATGTGGATGGTAAGGATTTTCTTCTAAGGAGCTTTTAATTTAGAGTGTCCTTTAGCAAGAAAATTAAATTCAGGTGTATCAGAGGTTTTTCTTGAATGAGAAATGTAGAAAAGATTGCCTGTACAGCTCATATAGCTAGTATCTCATTAACTAACATATTTCCATTGACTTAAACTTAATTGCAGGACTTAGGCTGTTCAGTTTCTATTATCTATGAAGTTATTTAATGTAGAATTGAGTTTGTAGGAGTTTGAGCTTCTTTCCCTCTGCTGAGTGTGCATTACTTCAGTATCTGTTTTGGATTCCATATGTTTATACTGTCAGATACAGCATACAAGAAAAGAGAATGCCTTGGAAATGCTAAATGATCTTTCACCATCTATACATACATATAGAAGAATCTTTTTTTCCCATCTAACTCAGCAATACAACTCTAATCTTAAGTTTGTTCTGTTGCTAGGTAACAAAAATAGACAGCTGTTTTGGAAACATGGACATATTCATCTAATATCTGACAAACAGCAGAGAATGAATTTCTGGTGTACAGGCTTGATCCTGTGCAGAAGTGACATTTCAGATGATAATGACTTCTGTAACCCCATCTTTTTCTGTTAAGATATAAATATATATCTGGAGAATAAAAATAATACAGTAATTAATACTGTAAAGAACTATATAAAACTAAAAATTACCCTTAATAGTTTGAAAACCAAAAGTAATGAATTTAGTAAATTCATTACATCTAAAATGCACATCTAAAAGTCTTACTTTGTCTCAAAAAAACATTCAAGGTATTAATGTGTGAGTGACCCGTTGTAATAGAAGCATAACTGCTATTGTTGCAACTTTATGAAAGAAATGGCAGTTTGTCTCCGAAATGCCACTAAATTACTTGTAGTTACTTGCTTTTCTTGAATATCCAGAATTGTGCCAATTTTCTGCAGGACACACCAAGGCCAGATTTTCAAAATTTGACTTCAGTTGTGTGGCATTTGGGAATTTAAGATTTACTTTTACCTAATACTACTTAGGAAATAGTTTATGAAGTGGTTTTTTTTATTCTTTATGAAAAAAAAAGAAAAACAAACCCAGTGGAAATAAAAGAGATTTTGATGATCAACGTAGTGGAAAAACTTTAATAAACCAGGTTTTAAATGAGTACTTCCAAAAAGGTTCAAAGCAAATAATCTCTCTGATGTCTAACCCATCTGGCTTGTTGCTAGAGCTTGTGTGAGGGGAGCACACCAATGTAGGTACTACCAGAGTGCTCAGTGGTAAAGTTCTAGCGAAAGCCTCATGCAGTTAATATGGAGGTGATGCAGTGGGACTTTCTCTTTATTCTAAATGGATCAGCCTGAGACACTGGAGAGAGCACTGATTCTTCATGAACATGTAGAAACCCACCCTTTTAGTCCTTGTTTTCATCAATTTATCAAAAGACAAATTTCTTTGGCTTTTGTGACTTTGAAGGTCACCTGTGACCTCTGAGTTCTTACCAGAGTAATTCAGAGACCACAGAGTGAAGAAATATTGCCTTCTTGTGTTTTCATAATATTAAGACAGCAGATTTCCACTTCAGTGTGATTGCTGTCTTGACTAGCAGACCATGTTGCTATTTTAGTATTACCAGAAAACCTTACTCATTCAGACTAATGACTAAGAAACCTGTTGCAAGTTACTGAAATATGCAAGCTGGTCAAGCAAACAGGGCCAACCCTCTCTTTCCCAAATACAAAGTGCTCTTGATTCATTGATCTGTAACAAATGACTTTAAAATGATTTTTGCAAGTTCAGAAAATGGAATGGGATTGCAGCAGACTGACAATGATTTAAAAAAAAAATCTCAGGAGGAAACAGGATGAGTACATGTGCATAAGGTTGTGTGTGAATATTTGTTATGAACAGTGCAGCAGGCTCACACACTTCATTAAAAATTACAGCACAGGTTTGTAGCTGTAGAATTTGCATTGCTCTGCTGTTATAATTTATTTCTTGTGTTGTGATAGAGCCCAGGAGTCCAATGATAGACTCCAAATGAGCTTCGTTCTCTATTACACAGAACAAAAAGAGACTCTCTGTCCTCATTTATTTCATTATGAATCGATTAACAGGTTTCTACATATTTATAAAAGTTTTAATGTAAAAGTAATTTTAATTATTTCTGATTATTACAATATGCTGGTAAGTTAGGGATGAAACATTTTGTTAGAATTAATGACAATTAACTGTCACTCTATTGCAAAATCTCATGGGAACTGGAAAACAGCAGACATTTTTCAATACTAATTAAAAATGAATCTTCTGCTCCAATCTCGGAATAATCCACTGAGTTTTTGTCACTAGCTCATTTAAAACAGAATCGAAAAGAGAGATTTGTCAGTGCTGTCGTTATTGCACGACTGTTCATCCTCTACTTCAGCACAAAAAAGTGAAACAATAAACCAGGCAGAGCTGCAGAGAATGTAGCAAACTAACTCCAACATTTTCATTTAAAGTACTATTTTTCTGCAGAATTAAACCAGATGGACTCTTTCCCTGATGCAACCAATGTCTAATGTCTCCAACTACCTTGAGTTCCTCCTGTCACTCATTTATTCTGCATGTAAACAGTATGCTACTCATAAACTCCCTCAAAACAATCTCCTATCAAAAGCTGTGGCATTTTGTTTTGGTTTTCTTTCTAACCCTTTTCCATGCCACACACAGGAAAAAGGTTTTCTGGGTCAAGAAAATAATCTTCACTTTAGTCTCAGGTAGTTCACAGTTCTGCAGCTGCTGTTTTCCTGAGGCTCTGGGTTAACCTACAGGAACGAGGAGCCGTTACCAGCTTTGTTGTCTGTCTGTCAAATTAAGAAACATGGAGGTCTGTCCTTCACTAATGTAAGAAAATGGTCCTCTTGAAACTGAACGGTCTGAGTGCTAAATTACTTGACCTTGTTGAATGAATCTCATCTAAATATTGTAGCACATTTTCCTACTAATAGTTTTATCTTCATATAAAAGTATTTACAGCAGCATCCTTAAAACCCATGGAGCACTTTCTACCCATTAAAATAAAGATAACTATTTATTTATATATATGGTGCATACAATCTTTTGTCTATCGAAAACAAATCTTGCCAGTGCTGTCAACATTATCTTGTAATATTGTCAGAATTACCTCCTGCTAACATATATATGTCTATTATCCATAAAGTCCTGGTTCCTGTAGACACATGTTTATACATGTAAATACACAGATATCTGTACATACATATGTATATGCATACAATTAGGTGTAATTCTAACTGTGCATTTAACCTTGAGAAAAATATTTTGAAAACGTAGTCTAAATTTACTCAAAAGAAGAATAGCAAATGACCATATACTCATGCTATATTTTTATTGAGTATGGATGGAAAAATCAAAGCCAAATATGATTCTAAAGATGCCCTTAATGTTTTTAGTTTGTTTTGGGTTGTTTTTTTTTTAATGAATTTTTTTCTGTTGGGGCTGGGAACTACTTTGGTTTAATAAAATCACAATAAATGTAAGCATTTTCATGGCCACGTACACTTTCTAATGAACAAAATATTAGAAAATCCAGTCATAAATGTTTTCCTTTTAAAAAATAAAGCTCTGTAGAATCGAAGAACAAGACGCATTGCTTGCTGAACGGTTGTGTCAACTACAGGACTTTGCTCACAGCCATGACCAGCTGAGTTTTGAACACCTGCAAGGATGGAGGCTCTACAATCCCTCCGGGCAACATTTCCCAGCGTGTGATCACCCTCATATTTTTTTTCCTTGCATCTAGTTGGCATTTCCTATCTTCCGTGTTGTCCTTCCATTGTGTCCCTCTTGGAAATGTCTGGGGTTTTGTCCAATCAGATAGCAATATGGCCTTTGCTAAGACTTCCCTTCTTTAGGCTGAGCAGAAGCAGCTCTCAGCCTTGTATGCCAGGTGCTCCAGTCCTCTCACTATCTCTGTGATCCTCTGCTGGACTCACTCTGGTCTGGTACTGGGGAGCCCAAAACTGGTCACAGTCCACCAAATGAGATGACGTAACTGCCAGAGAGAGGGGAAGGTTCACCTCCCTGGACCTGCTGGTGAGCTGTTTGTCAAAAGACCCCAAGCTGCAGGCACCCACCTTCTCTGCTGCCAAGCTACCTAGTGGCTCACCTTCTACTTACTGTCCAGCACACCTTTTTCTGCAAATGTGTCATCTAGCAGCTTTCTAGATAGGTAGAAGGACAGATAATTTTGTTTATATATACATATATGTGTGGGTTTGTGTATATATTTGCAGAGAAGTAGAGCTGAATATATTCTTCCTTTATGGAAAACTGTGTTTCACAAAATATTGATCCCCTGTTCTTCAGGCAGAAGTTTCTCAGTTTCTAAATGAACTGAATAACATAAACCTTTTTTTCCACCTTAAAATTCAGCTGCTTTATCTTTCTGTCTTTTCACATCGTGTCTAAAGCACAAGATTCTAAATAGCAAGATTTTTTTCTTCTTCTTGTCTATGTGAATCAAGAAATTAACTTATGTAAAAGACACACTTAAAAGGGACTAATCATACAAAATTTCCAGACTGAAAATACATGCATTAACCTTGAACAAAGATTGCAGCTCCTGGATGTTCATCAAAAATTAAATGAACATTTTTTTCCCTACAAATTCTTCCTTTTAGTGTATGCACCTGTACACACATACCAATAAACATACATGCAAAAACAACCTTATAAAAAAGAATCAGTTATTCATATAGCAACTCTTATACTTCAGTAAATATGCATATATGCATATATTCAATAAATGCATATATATATATATTACATGAGAGGTTTATTTTTGTTTAACATAATATTTCCTGCAGCATTTAAGAAAATACTAGTTCATCACAAGGAGTCAGTGAAATTTTATGCATTTTTCTAAGTACATTAGAAATCCAAAGAAATAGGTTATGTATTTTTTTAAGTTTGTTTCATCCTTGGTTACTGACCTTTGTATTCAATTTCCTTTGTTGGTTGGAAATTGTCTTATTAATCCATTATGTCAGAAGTATAATTCCTTCCTGGTTCCTGAACAAATTATTCACAAAGAGAATAAATTAAAATGCTTCTGGGGGAAAGATCTGCTTTATAAGCAACCCAGATACCTAATATATTAGGCCTAATTAATAAGGCCATCTAATGCACTGAAAACTTTAAGTTACATTGCTAGATACGCTTTTGTTTCTTTAGAGGTGTTCAGTGTAACAGAAGTGCTGGTGTCCTTTAACCACAATGACTGTGTTTACTGTGCAAAAACATCCAAAAGAGGAAATAATCTCTTCCATATTCTAATACCTTCTCCCCACTTCACAAATAAATTAAGGGAAAAAAAACTAAGTAGAGGGGCTGGGGAGGCAATCATCTGATACAGGTTTAATTTCCAGTGATGTTTTTTACTACTGATGTAGCAAGAGCCATTATGGTGTTCCTTTTCACTTTGTCTTTCTCTCACAGCTGCTAAGAGTGTGTCTGTTTGGTCCAAGCTTGTTAGAGGGGATTCTAAGGCTATAAGGTGTCAAAGAGGGATAGATAAAGTGGCATGGTGATTTATGGTTAGTGCTTCTATTATGGGTAAAAAGGAAATACATATTTCTGATCAAGAAAGTAAGATTATTTTAACATGACACATTTCCCTGACACCATCAAGAATTTATTGATTTTGCTTTAAAAATTTTAAGTTCTGCTTTCCAGAGCATTCTAAGACATCTGGACATATCTATCACTTAAATTGAGATTGTTTTTATCTTTCTGACCTGCCATTTCCAAACCACAGACTTGGTCTCCCAAATCTTAGGATAAAGACATTCTGCCCAGTGGTGCTTCGTATAATTTTCCATTAATACATAGCTCTGCCTAGTGGGAAAACCTATAGGAAATTCTTGAATTCAGATTAACTTCTGAACCTAAACAATGTCAAGTGGTAGTAATCTTATCGCATAATGCAACTCTGAGAAATATTAAAATCTAACTTCATCTTGATAAGACTGAAACTAATGATTTTTAACTTTTCTTTTTGGAATATAAATCAATAAACATAATTCAATATAATATAATCAAAATGTTTTTACTTCACTCAAACGTTTTGGTTTGATAGGTCATACCTTAAAACTATATTGTGTTATAAAAAATATGCAGTATTTCAACTAATGGAAATAAATTATTCAGTCATACCCTATTCAACTGGGAAGAAATCAATGCAATATTAAGAAGAAAAAAATTATTTTAATTTATCAACATTTCATGAACAAAAGAAAGAAAAAGTGATCTGTCAGAGTATTTTTAAAAAGCTTTTGTAAAATGCAGTTACTGGAAACATGACAAGACCCTTGTTCTGCCATGGTCTCAAAAAGTTACTGTACAAAACTGCCAACTAGCTTGTGATATCCAAGTTTCTGGATTTTACTTGACATATGACAAAGGAGAGGGCAATTGCTTGCCTTTGTGATACCTACAAATGTAAAAATTCAGTTGTATTTTAATTCTTTATGAAAAATTTATTACTTTGTTCTGAGGAAAAGTAGTAAACCTTGACTTTGGTCACTGTGTGTAAAACCATAGAAGACGAACTATGATATATCTTTGTGCATAATATCAAAAATATTTCAGCAACAATTCTGGTTTTGTGTGGTTACAATTAACTATTTTTGGTCTTTCTGGGAGGAACTGAGAACAATCATGGTCTACATGATGGAGTAGTCTACAGTGCTGCTGTTGTTATCCTCTTTCGTAGAACACGTTATGTTTTATGGTGCATGTGTGGGAAGAATTCTGAGTCCTCTGAATCTTTCAAAAATTACCAGCTTTCTGTGTGGTCTAAAACACTCTGGTTGAGCCAATACTTTCTCTAGCAAGAATTTATTTCATATTTAGTATGTGAGTTCATTAAAAAAAATCCTTTGCATTTTGCTTAATATTTTATTAGTTCAGCCAAAATTAAACTCTCCCTCTTGAATGGTCAAACTGATAGACAAAGCCAAACTGACTTTGGGACAAGAGCCAGCTTTAATCCTGTGTCCCAATAAACAAATAATAATTTTTAAAATAATCTAAAGGAAATTTTATTATTAATACTTCCATTTGTTTGGTTGGATGGTTGGTTGATTTTTGCTTTTAAATTGCAAACTCTAAGTAAAACTGGAATGCAAATGAAATGAAGGGCTAGTGAGCCTGTTTCACCCATGATGATTGTTAGAGATCCTTAGAGAGTAGTCATAAGAAGGAGACTTATTTGCTGCATTTATAGTGTGCCTAAGATGGCCAGGCAAGGAAACAGAAATTTGACACTTTCTCTGTATATTTGTATTTCTTCCTTTTAGTTCCTCAGTGTAAGTTTTGCTTTGGGACCCTGTGGGAAAGGACTGATCTCCCACATTGCTGGTTGTTTAACATCACTACCTGAATGAAACTGACACATGCAGTGGCTGGGCAGTGCATAGCACTGACACTGTGTACATGCTTAAACTCAAGCCATGGCAAGGATGCTTTGCAAGCCAAGACTGCAGAGTAACTGAGGTGCACTAATGCTATCTGCCATTCTCCATTTTCCCCAACTGCAGAGCTCTGCAAACACAAGTCCTAACAATTTGTGTGCCTACAAAACAACGCTTTATAACCCCCCAAATACAAAGAATAAGAGTCTATATAGTCCTCCTCTTTAAAGACTTTAGGGTGTCAGCTCCAGGAATGAAGTAAAGGACAAGCTGGCACAAAACTGAATGAGCAAAACAGGCCAAGAATTTAAGTGAAAAAAAGCAAGAAATGTTTGTTTTCTTAAGTACCAAGGAAAAGAAATTCAGAAACAGCTTCTCAACATTAGCTTGAGCAAAAAGCTGAACAAACCGATTTTCAAAACAAAGCTTGGAAAATTTATAACAGCAGTTGCATATTGTAGTTTTCTTCAATAATACAGACTGCGCTTGATGAACCAAAAGATTCCTTCAAATCTTACATCATATCAAAGCAATTAATTTCAATTCCTTTTCTATTAAATTGTATATTCAATCAATATTGGAGTACATGATTCTTCTGAAGTACATTTTAACTGGAAACCTTTGACAGATTCCCCAGAGTATATGATTTTGTATGATGCACATTAGCATTCCATTACTAAAAGAGCAGGAAGCTCATAGTCAGAGATGTTTGTTCCTCTGTGCCCATGTTTTTCTATGGATTATGTAATCTTCCTTTTTCTTTGAAATGAAGATCAGATAAACATTTGTCCCATTAATGTTGGAAGCAAGCATGTAAACTTATGATACACATTCTTACTTCTGCTTTCAAATTTTTGCCTGTAAAAAAGTGAAAAGGAAGGTTTTCATAACATGAAATATTTTTACTTCTCTGAAGTTTCTTCTGTTAAAGATGTAGGAGTCTTTCTTTTTACACTTTATTGTTAAATTATACTTTTTAAAGGTAACAGTAGTGGAGAGGAAATTTTATGCTAATTTTCCTAAGTAGTAATGTAGCAATGTAATACAACTGATATTTTCTGTCCTATTTATTTTCATAATTGTTAAAATGCTAATAACTGATACTATGAATAGTTAGTGAGTTTGCACAAAAGTTTTCAAGTGTACTAATCCATGATTTTAAAAACTACATAGTCATTTATTTCCCCTCCATATCCAAAGGCATCTTATGATCACTCCAGACGTAAGAAGGCACAGTTCATGTTTTGTTCACAGTGTCTTTGATAACTGCTGATAGCGTTCTCATGCTGTCTGGGGACAGTTCCTTCGGGACTCACTCCACAGAATCTGTTTGTCTAGTCTGAGTTTGTTGATCCTAACAAGAATAAATTCCCTTAGCACTGGTGAATGTACAAATACTGAGGACTGTCTAATCTGATCCTGTATGCAAACATGAACTAAGATAATTTTTGTACAGAACAATTAGGTGTCTAAAAAAGAAATCATAAGCCATTATATAGGTCTTTTGGCGAAGCCTCATGAGTAAAATCTCAGTTCTTTTTATCCTAGCAGTCTAAAAATGGAAAAATTGGGGTTTGTTACTCAGTTGTGTCTGATAAAACCTGCAGCTGAATTTTTGAGGGACATAAGTTTCAGCAGTGCATTAGAACAGTAAAGGGTTCAGTACAAAAATTTAAAATATTTGTACTCACTTGCTAAGTGAGTGTGAGTCATATTTATGAAGGTATAAACCTTTGTCTGTCTGGAGGAGGAGATGGTTGTTAGCAAAAATGTAACTGCAGACACTTTCGTGAATAACACAGATCTCTATATACTGCAGATTCTGATTTGAGTAAGGGCTAAGATATTAAAGAAAAGAGCTATCAGAGGTGTCCCTTAAGATGAAAGACTTGAAGGGATTAGACCTGAAAGCTACATAAAGATCAGTCAACATATTTTTTGTCTCTGGGGCTTGTTTGTATAGCCTGGGGACAAGAAAGTCTGCTGGTTCTGAAATACTTAATTAAACCTAATGTATTTGAACAATGAGGCGTAGTGTCAATTTCTGAGAGACAGAAGCAAGAACAGTAAACATCACTACGCAATGGAAAGATATTTTCATTTTAGAAATTATCATGGTACCTTCTTAGAACTGGAGTTAGCAGAATCCAATCAATAGTGATGTTGTCCAAAAAGCGGATTAGTCGCCCAGTGTGCAATGAGGCAATAATCACAAGCTCAGGAGACACATTGCTAATTTATTTCAGGGTTGCACAAGCCTGGGTGCTCAGTGGTTTTCCACAAATCAAGCACACCGAAGCCAGCTACCTCATCATATTTATACAATAAGTCCATACATATTCTGCCTATCTAATACATATTCATTCTAATCTACGTAGGTTGCGTAATGGCATTAAGTCACTCCTCTTGGCTCCCTTCCAGATTCTTCTACGCATGCCTTCCTCTCTTAGGGGGTCTTTAGTGGTCTTTACAGATGAAGTACCCTAACTCTTTTTACCCATATATGGTTGTGTGTTACACAATTTAAGGCTATTTTCTTTCGCCAGCTTTCCTTAATTTTCTTCTAAAAGGCACAGTTGTCCTTGATTAAATGGATAATCGCTGATGGCCAAGACATCCCATCCCTAAGCTTAGGTTAAATATTAAAACACGAAACAGTGTGTGATCAAAAAGGAAGGAGTCCAGATTCATGCTCATTAAACATATACTATACCTGTTCTTTCCAAGGTGGGTGTTGTTCTGTTACAGTGAACATTCAGTACTGCTGTTTGACAGCCAGCAGTTTACATAGATAGAGGAGGTAACAGTTTAAATGTATGGGAAATAAAGAAATTTTTTATTTAACTGTGGTTGTTTCTTGTGGTGTTTATCATTCGTAAAGCATAAATCATATTTCTAAATATTTTTATGTCCGTATTTGTTATATTGATATAGATATATATCCTTATTCTTTGTTCTCTACTTTGGATGGAGAAACTTGACCTTCTGATTTCGAATGATTTGCTCTACCCCCTCATCTCATTCCAGAGAGAGTCTCTGCAAACTGAAAATCACGTTAAGAATTAAGAGGTGTCAATTTGCTGCAGTGAATCTCAAAACATCTTTAATATAAAACCAAAATATTAATGTGCACAGGGTTTTAAAATCAACTATAACAATGTTCAGAGTAGAATAACAATGTAAGAGAAGCTAGGAACAGTCTGCACTGGACCATGCACCAATATTGAAAATCAGTTAAACTGAAATGCATAATTAATATATAAACTCACCCAGAAAGTACTTCAAAATAACTGAGGAAATTATTTCGATTCTGAGATTACTTTATTTGTAGTTCAGAGAACAAGTTAAAATTTAATCCATATGAATTTACACATAGCATGACATTTATGATGTCATTTCCAAAATCTTTTGATTTGACACGAAAGCGCACAATACCTTGCTTTCTCATACAAGTCTGCACTTCTTTAATGGGACTTTCTGCAATAACTGTTATGCCCAAAAGGCAAGAACTGCCAAGCCTCGTGTGCAGACTCCACCTGGGATTCCCACCTTAGCTAGGGACGGAGCTGGCAGGTTACGCAGAGGCAGTGCACAGCCCTGACTCACTGCGGGCCAGAGTAATGCAACTGTGTGATTCTGCAACCTGACCGACCTGTCTAACTTAGATCAGCAATGCTAGATACCGGAAGGGCAAGACCATCAGAAAATCTCAAGCAAATTACAAAGATGTCCTCCAGCTGCAAATTTATCTTCCTACCCAGTACGAACAGCCAGTAGTCTGGTGGCCTAGCAGTGGAGAGATAAAACAGATGGCATATCATCCTGATAGACATATGGGCTATAGACAGTCTATAGAGAGTCACTCTATAGAGCCACTGACTCTATAGACAGTCACTTTGAACTCATTCAGAAATTAAACAGAGTCTTTCCCTGTTTTGCCGAAGACATACGTCTCTTCAGAAAGGAGGCTGAATGAGGAATTCTCCCTTTTGAAATGTGTGTAGACGTGGCACTTAGGGACATGGTTCAGTGGTGGACTTGGCAGTGTTAGGTTTACGGTTGGACTCAATGATCCTAAGGGTCTTTTCCAACTAAATGATTCTATGATTCTATGATTCTAACTGGCAAGCTTCAGCAACATTAACCGAACAAAATTTTTCTTAATATCTGAAGACAAAGAGTTGGTCTTTCAACTTAGGCACTTCAGAATTTGTGCAACATTGACAGTCAAATGAGTTTTGGCTCTTATTTCTTCTGAATATTTTACCAGACATGTATTGTTCAAGTTTTATTTCAGTTTTATATAGTGAATGCTTTAAAAAGCCAAATAATCAGGCCATTAAGAAATATTTGCAAGGCAGTATTTTGTAACTAACAAGGCCTTTTTCTCCCAAAAGTAACCTTTTTTTAAAAACCTTCTTCACTTGAAGATTGAATTATATTCATTAAATGTGTTTTGGTTTACCTTACTTAAACAGGGAATTCATTAAATGCAGACAATTTCAAAAGTAATTCTATTTACTTACTATCTTGAATGAGGTGTTTAATTTCATCGAGATCTCAAAATAGCTAAGGGAACCCACATTTATTTAACCTTGTCACTACATTGGGGATACATACTATTTATAAATGTATCACAGCTTGGAATTCTTAATAGCTCCAGCTTTTACACTACTTTCTAACAGATATGGTAGGTATTTACTTATCAAACAGAGGTGCAGTCAAGATAAATTAGTTAATGTGGATACAGCACTTTGAAAACTTTGACCTTTATATGAATGCTAAGTATTACTCATTTGGGACTGATGCCAATATACTGTGTGCTGTTATTTTACTATTGGTTACATAATGTTTGATACTATATTCACATAAACAAAAAACTTCATAAAACATATCCTTCCTTTAAGCTCTACTGTTTTATAGCCCTTCTTTTCCCGTTTCTTTTTTAGTTTAAGGATACTCTTGAAATAGTTACTCTCCTAGCTTTGGGAAATTTTTGTAAGATAGACAGGTATCTAATCTCTATCCATCACTGATAGTTAATTTGGAGAGAAATCCAATTAAGTCCGTAAAGTGTGGTAGCTGTTATAAAAGAATATGTACCTTGTGGTCCCTGTGGGTTTTTTTCTCTGCCCTGTTTAAAGTTTCCCATACTGTTCATACTGATGTCCTCTGTTTGCTGGTTTTGCTTTTATTTGCTTACCTTATTTTAAAGGAAGTAGGTCTCAGTACCTATTCCACTTTAAATGACAATATTTTACACCTTTTTAATCTCTTTTTCTTAGATTATGCTAAGTTAGTTCTTCACATTTTTAAAAATGTCTGAAAATATGTGTGAAGAGAGTAGCCAGTGTGAGTGGAAAGGGGCCTAATTTTCACAGACTAAGAGAAAAATCTTGCTTCAATGAAGTCACTAGCAAAACTCCCACTGATTTCAATACAGCTGTTATTGGACACTGTCTCTGAACTTAGCATATTAGTTTCTAAGGAAGCTATTTCTCTTATTACCTCAAAAGTCATCACACATTTCAGATCATTCTGATTCTTTCTTTTCGGCTTGGATTTTATGTTAAAATAAAGACACTGAAATGAGGACACTTCTATGTTACAAAATTTGTTAGGAGAGTATCATAATACCCACAATGCATAACACTGTTAGTTATTCCTTCGTAAATACTGTTATAAATCATTTGACCTAATAGAGTCCTTTTACCTTGTTACCTCTTCTTATAAACACATGTAATTGAGAGATTTTGCAGAAGAAAGAGGAATAGGAATGTTAAATAGCTTACCAAATTTCATATTGGATGAAATTTTTGTGAAAAGCTGAAAGTACCAGTTCAAATATGCAGGGTTTCAAATATCACTTACATAGACATCTGAAAGAGAATCAAACCTAAAAGTTCTATTCATTAAAACTTTATAAACTTCTGCAGTGTTTACATAACTAGAGTCATGTTTGGATGAATCAGTTCTTATATGGACACAGTATCAGACACACAGGTTGGTCAGGTGCATTTTCATTTGTATTTTTCCGCAAAGCCACCCCCAATTCTTTAAAACATCTCATAAACTTTTATAGGAGAATGACTTAAAAGGCTTTACTGATAGAAAATCATAAAGTACAATTACTTCAATTATCCTTTTTCAGAACATCTTAGGAAGAGAGCATTGTTGCTTTGGGTTCCTCCTCCCCCTTTAAAAATATAATTAATATTTTAATTGCCTTTACATTAAAGCAACATAAATTCAATTAGGAGTTAAACACCTGTATTCAGAAGAATTAGTATAGAAATCATTAAATTTGAACAATGATCTTAACATAAAAATGAACCATGCCAAGAAGGTCACGCAGTACATGGCACTAAGTTTTTAGTATTTCCTGCAACCATAAATATCCTTTCAGTGAAAAGTCACACTGAAAATTCAGATATCCTAACTGTGATATGAAATTTGATTATCATTAATCTTTGATTCCTACAATGAAAGCATGTTAAACTGAGGCTTGTCCCAAGGAAAAGCTGTAGGAAGTTTTGTGCATTCATCCTTATTATCTACAACGAGTTCA
>WEKW01020300.1:0-14730 GCA_013389905.1 Sula dactylatra | reverse complement strand
CAAGAATACTAAAGCTACTCTCTTGCAGTCATACAATTTATACTCCTGGCTTAGGACACAGGTAGATATCTTAAGGAATGACATCCTATTGCTTCACAAAAAATTTCCAGTTTTGGACATGGCAGCTGAGGTAAGGAGCAGGAGTACCTCCAGAACTCTGCTGAAGTAATTTTCAGAAGATGTGGGTATCCCACTGAATCTGGTTAAACTTTTCTTAATTCTCTGTTTGCTACAGCTATCTTTTAGAATACCTCAATATCATCTGTCCTTTTTCCCCTGCTCCATCCATTAAAGACGTACAGAGAGTCAGTGAGCCATCTAAAGAAAAATTATATGCTGATTAAAGAAAGTGATAGAAGCATCAGCTCTGTGGGTGTATCTCACATTGAGCCCCAGTTTGTAACTCTTACCCTGAAATCCATTCTGGGCTTCTGTGTAGAGCCAACCCCCTTGAACAACCTAAGCATGCAATTATTCACAGTTGCACAGAAAACTAGCTGGCAGGAGCTGATGTGACATATAATGGAAAGCTTTTACCATTTTATAATAATTCTGATTACAGAACAATCAAAATACACAAAATTGATTTATTTGTCTGATGAGTAAAAAATTTATCAGTAAGTTGTCTCAGCTGTAACATATTAGCTGTTTTGAAATGACTGAACTTAATAAGAGTTGCTAAACATGGCATCTGCTATTTTCCTTTTTTAATCAGTATGTTACAATGCATTCTGGTTTTGATGTCATTAATTCAGAGAACATCCTTGTACTTAAAATCATGTTCTTATGAGCATGTTACATTCAACACATTTTACAACAGCTCTTCTAGTCCTTGTTATTGCAGAAGTTCAAAAGAGAGCTGACATTTAAATATCCACTCAAAACAGTTAACAGAAGTCCAATAGTATAAGTGAAATGATCCCAAATATATATTTAAGTAATGTGTATGTAAATTACATCAGAAATTTCTGTTCTAACTATAAAAATCCCAATATCAATTAACTGTTTCACTGCATGACTTGTTCAACTCCAAACACCAGCTCAGTAACTTGTTTGAACAGTTTAAACAAATATACAAGCGTTCATGTTTGAGATAGCACAAATTGTGTTTACCATGCTCCTAAACTGCAAAACTTTGATGTGAGAAAACTCTTTGAGAAACTGGAGGAAATGTGGCCAGTTAACAATTTCATTGAAAATTATTGATGTAAACATTAGATACAGTTTAGCTCACTGCTTATTTCATGATAGATCACCTCTTTCAATGATATAATGAGTATTGCATCTTGGTTGAAATCTCAGTCCTCTTTCCATGACAAGTAAGGGCTATCTTATCTTGCTCACCTATTTTTAAATCCATTTTCTTGGAGGACAGTCATGGCAATAGCATTTTTTTTTCTTTTCCGTAAGAAGTCTGACATCAAAAAAGAGTATTTCTCCATTAAATGACATTAGATGGTAATTGTCCTCTACAGCACACTCATCAAGAGTATGGTTAGAAACATAATCTATTGACTCACACCTGGCAACTGAGAAAATCAAAACTTGTTATTATGTAACTTCATGACATATGTGTTTTTTTCCTCCAGGAATTCCTCTACCAATAGACTCAGTTTTAATTCTTTTGAGGTCAGTATCTATTTTATTTTTAGCAAAGGTCTTGGGAAGTGCATCAATCTATGCAGCTTGTGGACAAGCATTTAAAAATAGATTGAATTTCTGATCCTATTATCATGTCACATTAAGCTTGATATCAAATTTTGCAGACAATATGAGCATTGTCCAAACTGCAATGTAATAAAGGACCTTGTACAGGAAAAACATTTAACTCCTTCAGCCTTTCAAACCATAAATTAAGTAAATAAAAGATGGTGAAATAGGGCCTTACACTTACAGTTGCTGTGAGTTAATTTTCTCAATACTTTTCAAGCCTCTTGCACAATCAAATAAAAAAAAATTGTAGTTTAATTTTTCACCAGAAGCTTCCATCCAGCGGTATGAAAGATGAAAGAGGAAATTTTTGTTCTCAGGCATCTCACTGCTGAATATCCTGAGCCATCATGGGTGGTAAGGATTGCATCAACTCTTTGTTCTCTCCCTTTGGGGCTTCTTCTGTCTTAGTTGTGGATTAGCTTTCCACTTTCTATGAGTAAGTCAGAAAATTTAACAGCCTCATTGCTTGTACAGGACAATGTGCTTGCTCAGGAATTCAGGACATAGCTGTGTAGCTATGTAGAGGATTGTTGCACCAATAAATTCAAAGTATACTAAGCAGGGTATAACAAATATTTGCTTTCTTTGAAGACATAAATAAACACACTAAAATAGGTTAACCAGTGACATCATTATATAACATTTTTTAACAAAGTGAAGCAGAAGTATATAAATAATACATAACCACAAAGGGATAAATGGAGGCTTGTGGTATAATTTCACAAACAGGGTACAGAAAAACATGTATGAGTAGCAAAATTTGCAAGGTAAGAACAAAGGATGTAGAACAGCCAGGAAATATACCTTGTGAAACAGGAATAATCCTGTAGAAGTAGTAGGAAAAATGTCTGATAGACACACAAGTCCTTGTCTTAAAATTAAGGTAGTCTTTGTGGGGAGAAGATGAGATCACCCCCTTATGTTTGTGGAAAGGGAGAGGAATATAAAAAATCAACAATGAAGGAGAAAGGATGGGGAAAAAAGATCTTAACTTTTTTTCAGGCTTCCCTCACTGAAGAGCTTGCAAGTCTGATCACTAAGACCTTAGGGGACCACAGCCATCAGAGATAAACTACACAGCACCAGTACATTCAGCGCTGATGTGGGGTACAATTGGTAGGGGGCAATTGTTTGAAAATTTAATCATAATGACTGATAATGAATAAGAACTAATTATTGGCTGGTACTATTACTGATCAAAATCAATCTAAATGTGTCTTGAAGTTTGAAACAGACCTTAATGACTGATTTATTGTTTAACACTCCCATCACATAGAACTCTAATTTTACAACTGGTAATTAATTATATATGTAAATATATATATATCTATAAAAATGTATATATGTATACATGTTGTGATGTTTTGACCCCAGATAGCAGCTAAGCACCCACCAGCTGCTCACCCACTTTCCCCCACAGCAGGATAAGAGAGAGAATTGGAAGAGCAAAAGCAAAAAAATTTGTGAGTAAAGATAAAGACAGTTTATTAAGTGAAGGGGAAAAAAAAAAGGGAAAAAAACCCCCATATGATGCAGACGTAATCACTCACCACCTCTCACCAACAGAATGATGACTAGACAGTCTGTGAGCAATGGCTACTTTGGAAAGACTCCACTCGAGTTTTATTGTTGAGCAGGACATAATGTGGTATGGAATATCCTTTTGGTCAGCTGCAGTCAGCTGTCCTGGCTGTGCCCCCTCCTAATGTCTTGGCCATCCCCAGCTTACTCGCTGGGAGGCAGTGTGAGAAACAGAAAAGACCTCAAAGCTGTGCAAGTGCTGTTCAGCAATAGCCAGAACACCAATGTGTTGTCAGTGCTGGTTTAGTCACAAATCTAAAACACAGCACCACAGAGGCTGCTATGAAGAAAATTAACTCCACCCCACCTAGACACATACATATATACATTAAGTTGCAATAACTGTAAACTGCTTATCTGTTCAATCTGCTTTATCTCTGCATTACTATGGACAGAAATGCTATTTGAGAAATGCTATCAGAAGTCCTTCCTTACTCTGTCATTCCTACTGTGAGAGCTGTTCCATAGCCTTGACCATCTTTGTTCAATCCCTGTAATCTCTCCAGTGCTCTAGATCTGTTTTGACTCAGGGAAACAAAACTACCCATTGTGTTTAAGGTGCACTCAAAATTTGGATTTGTACAATAGTGTAACAATGTTCTTTAGGTTTATTCTATATTCTTTTCCCAATAATTTCAAAGATACAATTTTGTGTATGTTTGTATTTTTGTATGTGATTTTGTTAATAAAATCACCTCAGTAGACTCTCCTTTTTCTAATAATGTCTTAATATGTTGAACATCACAGCTCCCAGCCAAAGTTCCTGTGCAATGCTTAAGATGAGCTCCTTTTACTTTAAGGACTTTTATCCCTGTTGTCTGTTTTAAGCTACTTTTTCATTATGCCAAGATTTTCCCTCTTAAAGAATGATTGCATATATTCTTTAAGTGCCTTGGTAGAGGAATCTGACAAACAAATAAGGTTTGGGGAAATTCAGGTAAATAGATGCATATATTAATTATTTTCCATGTGTTTATTGAGTTCTTCTGAGAGTTCTAATACCCCTGCAAGAAAGGACTTCTCTTTATCTGAGCAATGCTGACATTTCCCCAATAAGTTATGCTTACTTATGCCTACCAATTCTATTCTTTATCATATCTTCTATTTATTTGTTGATTGTGGGGTTGTTTTTGGTGCCTTGCACCCTGGATATTCCTTTTTTTTAAAAAAAGTAAGTTTAATTTAGCAAAATTCTTGGTCTTTCATTGCTTTAAAAACTCTTCAGCCAGCTTTTTGTATGACACTTAAAAAGCACTTATTTCACTGAAGTGGCAAAATGCTTCCCAATTACTTTAGTGTCATTAGACACAGAGCAGTTACATGGACTAATCAAGTTATCTGAGTCTGAAGTGAGCAAACAGACTAAGAATGTACTTACAGAGGTTATAAGAGAGGGAAAAAAAAGCAGTATTGTCTCATATTTCAAATATCTTTCTGACAGAAGTCAGTAACAAAATAAGATATCAAAGCAGAAGGAAATTAAAAGTGACTAAATGAAATTAAAAGAGTCATTTTAGAGGCAATATTAAGCTACCCAACCAGGAATTTTCACAGGATTTGCAAGCACAGAGGTTATCCTGTCTCACATAATACCCAAAGAGTAACTGACCTTATTAAAACATTAAACTAGTTCCACTGTCTCATCAGTTCAAAGAGCTGCTCAATTTGAAGATAAGAACTTTTGCAGGATTGGAGAAAAAGCATACACTTGCTTCTATGTCCCTTGCTTCTATGTCCCAGGCACTGAGCAGGTCAACTCTTTCTCCAGCAATTTTTTGAAAATAGGATTCTCTACTGTGAGGAACTGGCTTACAGCACAGGTGATAGTCTAGTTCTTCTGTAAAGATACTCATAAGAAACCAGATTTGAGACATTGGTATGCAGCCTTGCTATCAGAGCTAGCCTCCTAGCACAGACATAAATAGTGATATCATGGAGGGTATCCTGCTGTTGTATAAAATCATCACTGTAAAGCCTTCTGTTATAGAACAGATGTAGCAACGTTTCAAAAACACAGAATAAGAAAGATTTGGAAGCAATCTCATAAATCTTTGATTTCAATGTTCTTCTGTTAAATGTAGTCATACAATATAATCTTACCCAAATGGCTACTCTTAAGCAAGGGAATTAAGGACAGACTTATTTATTTTGCCAAGTCCGTTTTAGGTAGATAAAGTATCCAGCTGCTTCAGAGACAGACCATATCTACAGGTATATTTGTTGCAAATCAGAACAAAAGTGTTACCAAAACAGATCCACAGGTCCCTGTAGCAGCACAAGGCAGCTGAGAGAATAACTGAATTGATATAGCAGATGCACCTAATAGCTTGGTTTCAAGCATTTGGCATTTTTGTTAATTTTGTNAAAAAAAAAAAAAAAAAAAAAAAAAAAGCAAAAGCAGCACTCTACATTTTCACTAAGTTCTGTCCTGAGTGAATGCTGGAATGGTTTTCCTTCTTTACAGTGAGGCTTATATGAATGAAATGCTGAGCAGTTATTACTGAAACAACCACATATAGCACCAGATTGCCTAGTTACAAGGAAATGAGAACTATCATCACTCATCTGCCCCCGCATTTCTGCCTAGGTAGTCATTCAGTTTGATCATTGGTTCATAATCTTTTGACATTCCCAGTACTCTATGGGATCCATCAATCTTTTCTCTACTGTCTGCCCAGACCTTGGAATAGCACACAAAAACCTTTCAATAACATGCTTGGGATAAAAAATCCAAAATGTGTTCCTGTTCCTTCATGTAAACTTCCTTCATGATGCACTTTCCAGCAACAGCATCCTGGTTTGTATCAGGAATAGTGTGGCCAGCAGGACTACGGAAGTGATTGTCCCCCCTGTACTCAGCACTGGTGAGGATGCACTTTGAATACTGTGTGAAGTTTTGGGCAACTTATTACCAGAAAGACATTGAGGTGCTGGAGCATGTCCAAAGAAGGGCAATGAAGCTGGTGAAGTGTCTAGAGCACAAGTCTTATGAGGAGCAGCTGAGGGAACTGGGGTTGTTCAGTCTGGAGAAAAGGAGGCTGAGGGGAGACCTTATCATTCCTTATAACTACCTGAAAGGAGGTTGTAGTGAGGTGGGTGTTGGTCTCTTCTCCCAAGTAACAAGCAATAACACAAGAGGAAATGGCCTCAAGTTGCATCAGTGGAGGTTTAGATTGGATATTAGGAAAAATTTCTTCACCAAAGTGGTTGTCAAGCATTGGAGCACGCTGCCCAGGGAAGTGGAAGAGTCACCATCCCTGGAGTTATTTAAAAGACATGTTGATATGGCACTTAGAGATATGGTTTAGTGGTGGACGTGGCAGTGTTAGGTTAACGGTTGGACTCAATGATCTTAAGGGTCTTTTCCAATCTAAATAATTCTACGATTCTATGAGGTGGCCTTTGTAGCCGGTTATCTTCCAAACTTAGATTCCTCCAACAGTTGTCACCACAGAGGCTTAAAGAGGCAGAAACTAGTAAGAAGGAGTGCTGGATCCTTACAGAGAAAGGGAGGGTTGCTGTAAAAGAAAAAAACTTTGTGATTTAGTAATGACTACTATAATACAGGGACTTCATTCCAACTTTGTTTCCAATGGTTTTTCCGTTCTCTTTTACTCATATTTCTCCCTGCTTTACTTTAAAGCCAGATCTTAGAATGGTCTGCCAGAAATGAATGTCCTATTTATACAAGGCTTGGAAAGAGGATAATAGAACAGATGACCATGTTGAAACAAGCATAAAGAGAATGAGAATGAAGTGAAGTTTTCTTCAAAATGGCAAGACAGACAAACATTGGTGACCTTCATGCAAACTGTCTCCAAAGTCAATGCAGTTACACCAGAATGTTTATTTTTAATTTTGTTCTCTAATAAAGCAGCAGTATTTTCCAACCTCAAAAAAGTCACCCTTATTTACTCAGCTGTATTATTGCTATTAGTCATTTATAGAGCATCATAAATTTGTACAGTGTTTTACAACTAGAGATGTATTCTATACTTAAAAGAGCTCAGGTACAGAAGACAAATTATATGCTGATAAAACAGCACCTCACTTAACTGAGAGAATCAGGAGATATTAGAAAAGAAGAAACAAGACAGGAAATACTACAACAGAATAAAGAAGTTATATTTCCAGTGAAGTACTTCCAAGAGGGGCTCAAAGAAAAGGATGTTTCTCAGTAGAGCAAGGCTTTATTTGATAATAATTTCCTATCTAGATCTGTAGCTAGTTCAGTCAAGTCAAACCAAACTGGAGGTGATTCTAAGTCCAACAAAATTTTTATGTTGAATTAACCTGAAGAAAAAAGTATTCCAATTCAATCTGATTAAATATACTCTTTCCCAAGTTTATCTCAGAAATCCCAATGTATATTGCTCTGACAGTCTCAGTGGCACAGTTTGAAAGTAACTGTCTCTAATTAAAGTTAAGCTTTTCTCATTTCACAGTGAAAAACTGTCACAACCCAAATGCTGATCTGACTAGCAATTTCTTGAAAGTTTTTGTTAGTTTGTTTCCTTGCATCATCTCAGTGTCTTTGCAATTTTACACTTAGTTAATTATTCCACAACATCATTCTAATTCTTTTATTTAGGGAAGAAAAAAAAAAAAAGCAGATAATAAAGGGGTTTTTTTTCCTCTTGGGGATTAGGGAGATTGAAAACAGACTCAGAGGTAAAAGGAAACGGAGAGACTACCTGGGAATTTCTGTGACACAAACAGAATTTAGAACAAGAATTACAGGAAATTAAGCATTTCTATAAAAATCAAGAAGCAAGAGAATCTTCTAAAACTTTCAAGATCTGGGCAATGGTATAGCCCACACATCTATAAAAGAAAAGTTGTAGTCAGAATTTTGCTGAATTGTTATCCATATATTTCAAAATGTCAAAAATTCCAACCATTGCTGAGGTACAGGAAGACGTCAAGCTTCCCAAAACAACAAATGTCGAAAATTTATCTCAACCACTTCCTTTTCCAACCACAGTCCGAGTCACCTGTTTAAGCCTAAACCTGAAAGACACTTATTTCCTGAAACTTCTCAAGACTACACAAAATTTGAACATAAGATCTCACAAAATTTTCCTTGCTCCAGAAAAATCAACACAAAGCAGAGACCAAGAGCCGATATGTATCTCAGAATGAATGTGTTGTGGTTTAGCCCCAGTCAGCAACTAAGCACCACACAGCCGCTCACTCACTCCCCCCACCCGAGTGGGATGGGGGAGAGAATCGGAGGACCAAAAGCAAGAAAACCCGTGGGTTGAGATAAGAACAGTTTAATAATTAAAATAAAATAGTACGAGTAGTAATGGTAATGACAATAATAATGATAATGATAATATAATAAAAAGAAATAATGAGAGAGAGAAATGAAATCCAGGGAAAAAAGAGAAAAGGAAAAAAAAAAAAACCACAAGTGCTGCAACCGTTCACCACCCACTGACCGACACCACCAGACCCTGAGCCGTGACTGCTGCCTCCCCTGGCCAACTCCCCCCAGTTAACACACTGGGCATGATGTCACATGAGATGGAATACCCTTTGGCCAATTCAGATCAGCTCTCTTGCTTGTATCCCCTCCCCCCCTGGCTTGTGCACCTGGCAAAGCCTGGGAAGGTGGAAAAGTCCTTGACTAGTGTAAGCACTACCTAGCAACAACTAAAACATCAGCGTGTTATCACATTATTTTCATACCAAGTCTAAAACACAGCACTATACTAGCTACAGTGAAGAAAATTAACTATCCCAACTAAAACCATGACAGAATGAAAACAGAGACATAAACATAAGATTGTATAGAGACATATAAAAGCAGTTCCCTTAAGAAGTCCATCAGCTAGTACAGGAAAAGTTATAACAAAATATGGTTGACCAGGGATTATTTCCTTCACCTTTTGATTTTTGCAACAAAGGGTGCAAAGTTTGTGCAAAATAGAGTTTCTTTTAAAGCACACCAAGTTCATTTTCTAAGAAGAGCTATCCTTTCAACTAATGGAAGCATGGATCTTTTGTGAAAAAGAGTTGAATGTTACAGTAGGGTATATACACAAGAAAAATAGTCATGTTTTCTTTGGGAAACCCAATCACTACACTGCTTGAGCATTGAGTACAGGAATCTCCACTCAGATATTTTAAGAACTGCATTCCTTATTAGTGTAATTTTAGAATAGCTTCATTACAGCACATATACTCATAAGCATGCTCAATTTCACAATCAGGAGAGAATAGGTGTAAAGTGATTAAGAGTTAAGGTAATTACACCATCATAAGAGACGACAAGAATACTTTTAGCCATCCCTCCTCCATGTTGATGCTAAGAGCTAAGAAGATCCAACACTTACGGTATTAATAGTTCTTCCGTTCTCAACAATTCTGTGGATAATACTGATTGTTAAAAAAGAAAGCATTCTGTGCTCATTCAGCTAACACAGACATCAATGAAGTATAAACATATCCCTGGGAAACCAAAACAGCTAAAATAATTTTTTCTGAGTTTTTTTTAGAATAGAATAGAATAGAATAGAATAGAATAGAATAGAATAGAATAGAATAGAATAGAATAGAATACAATAGAAATTTCAGTGGGAAGGGACCTACAATGATCATCTAGTCCAACTGCCTGACCAATTCCTTCCAGCCCCTTCACCAGCTTCATTGCTGTCCTCTGGACACATTCAAGGACCTTCACATCCTTCTTAGATGGTAGAGCCCAGAACTGCACACAGTATTCAAGGCAAGGCTGCACCAACTCTGAATACACCTCATTTGACCAGTTGATTGCAGTGTTTGATGCACCCCAGGATGCAGTTTGCCATCTTGGCTGCCTGGGCACACTGCTGACTCATATTGAGCCTGCTGTCAACCAGCACCCCAGATCTCTTTCTGCAGGGCTGCTTTCCAGCCACTTGTCTCCCACTTTATACTTGTGTCTGGCATTACCCTGTCCTGGGTGCAGAATCTGATGTTTTGACTTGTTAGATTTCATCCCATTAATCATAGCCCAATGCTCCAATCTATCCAGATCCCTCTGCAATGCATCTTGTCCCTCAAGGGAGTCAACAGCACCTACCAGTTTGGTATCATCAGCAAATTTGCTAATAGTGAATTCAACCCCTGCATCCAGATAGTTGATAAATATATTGAACAGGACTAGGACTGGCCCTAGAACTGAACCCTTAGGAACACCACTGCTGACCAGTCACCAGCCAGGTGTAGCCTCATTCACAACAACCCTTTGAGCTCTGCCATTCCTCCAGTTCTTCACCCAGCACACCATGAACCCGCTCATCCCACAGTTGGACAACTTATCCAGAAGGATGCTGTGAGGGACAGTAGCAAAAGCTGTGCTAAAATCCAGAAAAACTATATCCACCACCTTGCCTTCATTCACTAGGTGGGTGATCTTATCACAGAAAGGTATCAAATTAGTTAAACAGGACTTTCCCTTTGTGAATCCATGTTGACTGTGCCTGATGACTGTGTTACTCTTTGAATGCTTTTCAATAGTACCCGACATAATCTTCTCCATAATTTTTCCAGGAACTGAGCTTAGACTAACAGATCTGTAGTTCCCTGGGTCTTCTCTCATTCCCTTTTTGTAGGCTTGGATAACATTGGCTAGCTTCCAGTCAGCAGGGACCTCCCCAGACTCCCAAGACCTTCGGTAGATGATCAAGACTGATCCTGCCATAACATCTGCTAGCTCCTTCAGTACTCCAGGATGAATCCCACCAGGCCCCATGGACTTGTGAACATTCAGCTGATACAGCTGGTCCCTTACAGTTTCAGTGTCCACAAATGGAAATTCACTGTTTCCACACTCGTGGTTCTCTGACTCAGGGGACTGAGCAGCCCAAGGCCTATCAGTATTATTAAAGACTAAGGTCAAAAAAGCATTGAATGCCTCCACCTTTTTCTTCATTCCTATTAGTCAGGATGTGATGGCTAATGTCACCTTCATGTCATCTTCAACAAGTATCAGTCCAATGTTTTCTTTAGACCTCCTCTTGCTATTAATGTACTTAAAGTAAGTCCTCCTTGTTATCTGAAACAACACTGACTAGTTTCAACTTTAATTGAGCTTCGGCCTTTTATGTCTTCACCCTGTGTATACAAACCACAGGTCTGTAATCTTCTTGTGAATGCTGACCTCGTTTTCAGATATCATACAATTTCTTTTTCCTCTTCAGCTCCACAAATACTTCCCTGTTTAGCCAAACTGGCCTTCTGCCCCACTTGCTTGACTTATGACACAGAGGAATTACCTGCTCCTGTGCTTCTAAAAGGTGGTTCTTAAAGACTGACCAGCACTTGTGGACTCCTAAGTCCTCAAAAGCAGATTCCCAGGGTACTCTGCTAAATACCACCCTGAATATCTTAAAGTCTGCTTTCTTTGAAGTCCAGGGTAGCAACTCTGCTATCCTTTTTTTCTCATTACGCTGAAAATATTTAACTCAACTTTTTCATGATCACTGTTGCCAAGATAGCCACCTACCATCACATTCCCCACCAATCCTTCTCTATTCACAAATAGCAAGTCTAGGAGGGCATCTTTCCTAGTTAGCTCACCAAGTACCTGTGACAAGTGGTTATCTCCTACAAACTTCAAGAATTTCCAAGGCCTGCTCACTGCAGCAGTATGATATGCCCAGCTGATGTCTGGGAAGTTGCAGCCTCCCATAAGGACAAGGGCTACCAATCCTGAAATTTCTCCTAATTGCCTATAAAATAACTAATCAGTGCTTACATCCAGGCTGGGTGATTGGTAGCAGACACCCACTACCACATCTCTTTTTTTTTCTATCCCCCTAATCCTCACCCAGAGGTGTAACGGCTATACAATCAAACCTCTCCCTTAATGCGACACCTCCACCTCGCCTACCCTGCCTATCCTTCCTGAACAGCCTGTAACTCCATCCCAGCACTCCAGTTGTGGAACTCATTCCTCCAAGTCTCACTAATACCAATGATATCGTAGCTCTTTTGTATATATGTAAATGCTAAGATCAAGATGGCAGCTGAGATGAAGTATTCCTGGGGTAAGTCATACCATGCACTGGCAGAATGTTGGGGGAAATGGACCCATGTTAGAAAGCCTCAAGAGAAAGACTAGAATATATCCGAGCCAACATTCCATAAAAACAATTGAGACTGAAGTGCTTTGTCATGTTTTTTTCCTTTTGATTTTGTAACACATGTATCTGTGAAAATAAAATTTCTGCCTCTCTGTTCAAAAAACAATCTTCCATTACTGCTTTATCAGAGGTGGTGGGGGGGAAGTGCTTCTCCTACCTATTATCTTCATGTAATTACAGTTTCCTGAGTATTCCTTTTTAGCAGCAACTAAATCTTATTTTTAATGTTAAAGACATCTGTGCTCAATCTCAAAATATTATTTTATACATTACCTTGTGTAGTTGTATGTTGGGTCAAAAATGTCATATGCATATTACTAACTAGTTTAGCACTTTTTCTGGTCAAAATGAAAAAATAGCTTTATTTTTTTTGCCTATTGTTCTTTTGTTCATTTCACCAGATATTTCACCCTCAAAAAAAAAATACAAATAGACTTTAAAAGTATAAGTTCCCAAAATGTTTTAATGGAAACTTCATCTATTCAGCTTTCACGTGCACAGAATTGAATCATATATTCCTTGCATAAGTCTCTTCTCTTTTTTGGTTCACAGGAACATGGGACCTTCCAAATATTTTGAAATTCATATATGACTAGTGATACTCTATGAAGTACCCAACTGTTTCTATATTAAGAAAGAGGATTTTAAAACTACCTATGCTGTCTTTTTTTTCTGTATTTATTTTCTTCAAGCTTCTTCACCTTTCAGCAACTGGATTTAGACTGTGAACGTTGAGTGACCACTAATTGCATTAAGCAGGAAAACAAAAAAATCCCCACACCTCTACATCTTCAAACAATGTGGAGACTGATCTTGAAAGATTCACTAACCTTCTCTAGAACAGCAAAAGGAATAGATTAAATATATTAAAACAAGCTTCTGCCCAAGCAAATGTCTTGTTTAAAACAATGATAAAGTTAAGCCAAATTCTGTTTGGAATATCCTTCAATATGGAAGACTTGACTTCTCATCTTTGGCTCTGAAATCTCAATTTGAAGATCGAACCAAAAATGTGAGAAAAAGACAAAGTTGGGTAAAAATCAATGGAACCATATTCCATGAATGCTTTAGTGATATGTGCCACTAGATTTTGTTTTATCTTCAAGATTAAAGACTTTGTCAATATCTTTAATGTGCATCTGTTGCTCATAATTCTTAGTGGAAATTGCTAACAAGTCAATTTTGTTTGACTACAGACGTAAAATATTTTGGTTCAACTACTAAACAAAAAAAAAAACTAAAATTATTTAGAATCATAAAACTCTGCAGACTTCCTTGATCAAAGTTTTAACCTCAGATTGAATGAATCACAGTTAGTACTTACTGTACAGCTAAAAAGGCAACGAGAAAGGCAAAGAAAAATATGAACTTCTGAGTTGTACCCAGAGAAAATTCCTTAAAAGCCTGGCTCCTGGGAAAAATGGTGGGTGCTGTCAATTCACTTTGTGAATCTGGGTCTCACCTTCAGTAGAAAGGAAGGCTTTAGAATAATAGTCCTAAAAGCAGTGTTGAGATAGTTGAAGCCAAAATTTTATCTCATGTTTCTGTCCCTCCACCAGGCACAGAAAAAGTATCGGCCAGTTTCTAATTAACTATGGCTCTCTTGTTACCGAATTAGAACATTGAGGAGATCCAAATCATAGCCACACACATATATTGTGTAGAGAGACACCATTCTGGGGATTGAAGGGGGAACTATCTTCCTACTTACTAAGTTTAATTTCACAATAGATAAGTCCTTATTTTCCTTCTGATGAAAGTTCAGGTGGAATTATGCAACATTTGTTTCTTAAAAAAATAATCACTTAATATTTACTGTAGCCCACAGGTACAACATTTGCCATTGCTAATAAAAGGTCTCAGGCTTCGTACTGAACTGACAGTGCAAAGTTGCAGGACTTGATGAGGTCTGTCTTGGCCAGAGCCAGTTTTGGCTTGCTTTAGTGGTGGTAACAATTATGTAGCCATCAGGAGACATTTGCCCTGCCAACTTCAGCTTAGGTCTGTGAATGCTGCATAAGATAGTATCTACTTTAGGTTGTCATTGCATAGCAAGCAGTGAGAAGTTGTGTTAAACAGGACAGGCTATTGCAGAGCTTTTGAACTTTAGCTGGAGCTCAAACAGAAGGAAGTAGAATGTATTAGGTGATATAAAAAAAAAACCCCAAGTGAATGCAAAACTGAAGAGGAGGAAAGTCTCATTGTGAACACCAGATGTCTTCAGGTGAAGGACTTGGGACAATGATGACTTATTGTAACTCCTCCATCACCACTATTCTTCCTGAGAAAGACTGATGATGCC